>JANHFX010029439.1:14220-35452 GCA_027560015.1 Chloroceryle amazona | reverse complement strand
GAAAGGTAACGGAGCAGCTCATTCTGGAGATCATCTCAGCACATGGAAGAAAAGCAGGTGATCAAGAGTAGCCAGCATGGATTCACTTAGATTAGTCATTAGACATGTCTGACTAATCTGATGGCCTTCTGTGGTAATGTGACTGAATGGGTGGATGCAAGGAGAACAGTGGAGGTTGTCTACCTTGACTTCAGCAAGGCTTTTGACACTGTCTCCCATAACATCCTTGTGGGTAATCTCAGGAAGTGTGGGTTAGAAGCATGGACACTGAGATGGGTTGAGAACTGGCTGAACAATAGAGCTTAGAGGGTCATGATCAGTGGTGCAGAGTCCATCTGGAGATCTGTAAGTAGTGGTGTTCCCAGGGGTCAGTTCTGGGTCGAGTCTTATTCAACATCTTCATCAGTGACCTGGGTGAAGGGATGGAGTGGACCCTCAGTACGTTTGCTGATGATACCAAACTGGGAGGAGTGGCCGATACACGGGCAGGCTGTGCTGCCACCCAGCGAGAGCTGGACAGGCTGGAGAGCTGGGCAAAGCAAACCTCATGAGGTTCAACAAGGCCAAGTGTAGAGTCCTGCACCAGGGCAGGAACACCACCATGCACTGGTAGAGGTTAGGGGTAGACCCGCTGGAAATCAGCCCCATGGAGAGGGACCTTGGTGTCCTGGTGGACAATAAGTTCTCCATGGGACAGCAATGGGCCCTTGTGGCCAGGAAGGCCAATGGTATCCTGGGGTGCATAAAGAAGAGTGTGGGCAGCAGAACCAGGGAGGTTCTCCTCCCCCCTCTACTCTGCCCTACTGAGACCACATCTGGAGTACTGTGTCCAGTTCTGGTCTCCCCAGTTCAAGGGGGACAGGGAAATACTAAGAAGAAGGTTAACAGAGGCTACAGAGATGATGAAGGGATGGGAACCTCTCTCTAATGAGGAAAGGCTGAGAGCCCTGGGGCTGTTTAGCCTTGGACTGAGAGGGGATCTTTGTAATGTTAACAAATATCTGCAGGGTGGGGGTCAAGTAGAAGGGGCCAGGCTCTTGTCCGTGGTGCCCTGGGGTAGGACGAGAGGTGATGGTTACCAGGTGAAACATAGGAAGTTCCACATCACCATGAGGAGGAACTTCTTCACTGTTCCAGTGACAGAGCCTGGCCCAGGCTGCCCAGAGAGGTTGTGGAGTCTCCTTCTCTGGAGCCTTTCCAGCCCCCCCTGGATCTGTTCCTGTGTGGGCTACCCTGGGTGACCCTGCACTGGCAGGGGGGTTGGACTCGATGATCTCCAGAGGTCACTTCTAACCTCTACCATTCTTTGATAGAAGAGACACCCTGTCAAACAGAATTATCTGGATCTGTCATGTGTATCAGAAAGCTGATTTTATTTGAGATTTTCAGTATAGTTATTTCCCCCTAATTTACCTCTCAACTAATGGAGTTAATTAACATTTATTTTAAGAGTCTAGGATTTAATCTGTGGAATTTGAGTTTCTCTCTTACTTCAGGGATGCCAGAAGACCAAAGGGTGCAATAGAAAATACTCTGCAAGTTCTTTAGAAGCACTCACATCTATACTATGCTTGACATCTTAAGCCTAAGTCAATAAATGTAATGATTAATGTATTTACTTTTTACAAATCAGAGAAGTAGATAATCATTTAATATTCTTAACTAAAAGAAACAAATAAAATGAAAAAAAAAACCTCCATGAAAAAAAAAATCCTAAACATTATCTTTAGAAACTTCATAAGCTGGTCTTAAAATAAAAAATAAATAAGATTCAGTGCTCCAAATCAGCTTGATGAATGTGTTGAGCCCTGAACTTTTAGTACAATTAATGCACACCTTGCCTTTGGCATGAGTCATACACCGGATCATAAAGTGAAAAGCATTGGTGGATCAGTTAAAGGAATCAGTTAACCTTGGGGGGGTGGAAGATGATGATAAAGTAATTAGTATCATAAATTCAACAAAGATTTAAAACTGTGATGCATGGCAGTAATGGATTTTGAACACAGATAATGAGCTTATTCATTGCATTCGTTTTTACTTAAGTGGAAGAAATACTGGTCCTCTAAATGGAGATAATAAATGTAGAAGTCAGCCTTGCACAAACATGCAACACAAGGATTTATTGCCTGCTGTCTTAACTAGGGAACTGGGAATCATTACAAAGATTAGCTTTCCTGAAAAAAAAAATCCAGAATAAGCTTTAGTAGAAAACGTTTATGAGGTAATAATTTTCACATTAAATACTGCTTGGCATACTTGGTAGAGTGTGTATGCACGTTTTTAATATATGAGTATTTGTTAGCATCAGAGGGAGGACTGTTTGTATCCTTAAAAAGGGTTTAACACTATTTTCCCATTTGGATTTCCATGAGATGGAGTCAGTATGTGACTGCAGGCGTAAGAGAGCAGAAAAATAGCAGAAACCTTGAAACTCCCTCGCAGGTGCATTATGTTTGTGCTTAAGAATACAAGTTGTGGTTTGAAAGTAAAACCTTGAGCTGTGAACTTCCCCAGGCTTGCCCTGCGTTAACCCCCCTGCTCTCAGCAGGCTGCGTGCCACCGGGGCTCTGAGGGCTTCACCCCGCAGCAGGGCAAAGCCAGCTGAGATGTTTGGGGTTTATTCTGCCAGCAGGCAGCTGGGGAAGGGACATGAAGCAGGTTAAAGCTCTGCAACCAGGCATACCTTCTAGAGCAGTAGCTTTCCATGTTTTTTATGACTTGGAACCCCCTAAACATTTCCCTTGGAAGCGAGGAGCTTTGCGTGGCGTATTGAAACTTATTGGTGATGGTCGATTGGCATCTCTTAGTTACCTTTCATGGACCTGGCCACCTTAACCTTCAGGAGATTCCTCACCTCTGGGCAGGTTTTCCACACCAGAAAACTCCTGAGCTTTCACTAATGACAAGTAGCATCCTGTTGAACACACTGCAGTACAAATTGCTGTGCCACACTTAGGCAATTTCAGTCTATTTTTTTTTTCTTCTATGATTTTATTCAGCCCAATCTCACATGTTGTAATTGCTTTCCATAAAAGGAACAAACAAAACCATCCTTAGGGGTCTTTTTGAAATGCCAACTGTGCTTTTTATTTTTTTAACCTCTCTGCATGTTTTTATTATGTGTTTTAGCCAGTAGCAGCTTGGAAGCTAAGCTTAAATTGGTAGCATACTTCTAACATTAAAAAGAAAAACAACAGCAACAAAGAAGTTACAAACTGTGGAATCAGTTTATTGATTAAAGCAGGAAGTTTATAGAAATCTTATTGGCAAATAAACATTTGCTTTTTCTTTTCTGTTCAGGTATGACTTTGTAGAAGTTGAAGAGCCTAGTGATGGCACTGTTTTAGGGCGCTGGTGTGGTTCCAGTAGTGTGCCAAGCAGACAGATCTCCAAAGGAAACCAGATCAGAATAAGATTTGTGTCTGATGAGTATTTTCCTTCTGAACCTGGATTCTGCATCCATTATACACTTCTCATGCCAGTAAGTAGCATGTTTCAGATTGGAACCTTTCAGGAATACCAAGTCTTTGAAGTGGTAGCTCAAAATAATATTTTAATAGCTTAGGATTAATTACTGTTTATTTCTTAATAATAATAAGCAATCTGTCTTCCAGAATTGTACATTTTGTTTCTGTTTCTAACTAACTGAGTGTTCTCGTGGTGGTTCTTGGATGGCTTTGGACTGGGAAGTTGCCGGCTTGGTTGTTTGTGTGGAAACTTCAATACAGTATTTGCATTCCTAATACAGTGCTGGGGGGGGAATCCTAGCTTGGGGAAAAAGAAAAATCAGCTGTATGGCATTTAAAAAGCATTTGGAAGATGCAAAGAATCTTGAAGAAATGCATGTTTTTATTATTCAGCTTCTATTAGACATAGACAGCAAAATGATTCGACTTAGTTCAAAACCAGAAAAGTTCTTACTGATTACAGTGACACAGCAGACAATGCAGAATACTCATTTTCCACTGCATTTTTTCCTGGAAATTGTATTTTCTACTTTTCTTGAATATTACTGAGCGCTTCGAAATCGTAGGCATTAAACAATAGTTGTTGTTGAAACTCTGACTATTTTCACTGTCAACAGATTTCTGTTCTTTTTTTCACCAAATGAAAGGGCTCTGATAGCAAAAGAGTGTTTATAGATTTTTAAGAATGAGGTAATGTTTTGAAACATTCAAGTGGACCAGGACAGGAGTTGACTTGTTTTAGAGTAGGTATTCCATCTATAAAGAGAGTATTTTTGTTAAATTCCTCATAATTCACTTTTTGACTCTCCCAAGCAGTCTTGTGGTCTGTGGCATTTGATTAGTGGAAAATATCTGCAAGCTCAATAAAAAACTGATCAAAAGAATCCGTGGTGTAACCCCACTGACATGCACTTCACTCAATAAGCTTTGCTTATTGCTTTTAACATTTTCACCTCTTCTCCCCGTTTGCAAAACTTGAGCTACTGAGAAGAAGCAAAGAACAATTCCACGTATCTTTTCACCAACACGTGGTCTTTTACATAATATATTTAGCAGAATGATGATGACCCCAGTGAAGTGTGGTAGACAGTGTCTGTGTGCATATATATTTTAAAATACATAGGCCTGAGAACTATTCCTAAAGTGATTTAAGGCTTGAGCTGCATATTTGACTCTTGTGAGTTAGACTTGTGAGCTAGTACAATAGTATGAGCTGAGAATGATGAGTTTTGATATTCAATTAAAATAAAATAAATAAAAAATAATTTAAAAACAAACAAACCAACCAGGAAATTTGAAATATGACCTTGTTTAAACTTTTGTACACCTGGGGGCAGAATGAAATAAATATGTTTCCTTTTAGAAAAAGATTAAGAAAAAATAAATAAATAAACCCCCCTAAATAGATGTGTAGCAGGTCTGATGTGATACTAGAGCTGCACCAACATAATCTGGCATCAGACCATGAATATATCTGTCTGATTTACATATGATTCAATTTCTGTGGAATGGATGAAACAAAGACACCTAAAAACCCCACCGGAGTGTATGTATCTTTATGCCACGCTGTACAGATGGACTGAGTTCATGCCTTTGCATTTGGTGGGGAAAACTGTTTAGAACATTTAAGTTGTCAACACTTGTAAAACAATTCCTTCATCTTCAAAATATTGACATCATTTATTCAGTAGATAAAACCAGAGCTGATGTTGTAGGGTGTGTTTTTAATTCCCCTTCAGCAAAGCCCATACAGCAGAAGAAGCATACATGTAAACTGTCTCAAACCAAGCACGTTCTCTCTCGCTTGTGTCACAGGTGAGAGCAGCCCCTTTATGTCACCAGAATTCAGAACTAGCCCCCAGACCTGGGTGATGACAATCACTTAGCAGTTGGTGATGATTAGTTTCCAAATCTCTCTTTAAAAAGGCTGCGATCTCTTCCAACAAAGAGGAAGACAACAGAATCGTGTCGTGATAAGCCATGCCAAATACAATTTCCCATTTCAGACTGTGGATTGCAAATGAAATCGATATTGCTGATTTTCAGGATTAGGCCTTCTTAGAATCATAGAATTGTGATGAGTTAGAATTATTATGGTTGGAAAGGACCTCTAGGATCATCGAGTCCAGCCTTCATCCCCACATCTCCCTAACCACTAGACCATCACATCAAGGGCTACATCTACTCGTTGGTTAAACCCCTCCAGGGATGGTGACTCCACCACCTCCCTGGGCAGCCTGTTCCAGTGCCCAACCCCTCTCTCAGGAAAGAATTTCTTTCTAGTATCTAACCTAAACCTCCCCTGATGCAACTTGAGGCCAAGCACTTCTTGTACTTAAAGCTATTGAAAACTGATGCCAAAAACCCACGTGTTTTCTTTAAAAATACAATGCTATCTCATCCAACATTTCAAGAGAAACTAAAATTTATTGCCCTCACTCCCCTCCCACCTTCCCACAAAAAAGGTGTCAGCTACAGGAACGAGTGTAAATTTTAACTCCTACTTGCAACACCATAGCTGATTCACTTCAACAAATTGGTCCTAAACAGTTAAATATACTGTTTTCCCCTCATTTTTTGACAAGAGGGGGAGGGGGAGATGCCTAGTAGACTAGCAATGAGAGATTGTTTGGGGAGAAATGAAGCAAAACTGAAATAAAACAGTGCAAGCTTGTTTCTGTATTTCAAGGCCACACACAGAGAGGGGCACCGGACACATTTTCAGTTCTTTTAAAGAGCAAGAGAAATAGCTTTGTTTAAACCTGCCCTAATTTATCATAGATATTATTATGATTATTATTTTGTGTATCACATTGTATCTTTTACATATTGTCTATTTTATTCTACATTGCATTATTTTGTACATTGCATTTCAAACCGACTTGTCACACGATGAATGAGCAGGGAATGGTTACTGATGTGGGTCCTTCTAAGATGTAGTCCTTCAAAAGGACCTGCAGCAGTTCCAATGGCAGCAGATGCAACATCACCCTCTACCAAGGTTTGGCACCTCATGAAAGCAGTGCCACATACTGTGAGCAGAATGCTCCCTGAGAAAAACATGAAGTTTTTCTTCAGATTCCAGTTAATTGCAGGTGGATAATTTGAATTTCTTCCATCTGAAATTCTGTACCCTGAGAACATGTAGGACTTGCTATAATTCTCGTTTAACTCCGCGTTCCTCTCCTCTCTTCTGGAGTTGCAAGTGAATTTGTTTTTCTGGATTAGCATCAAGTGGAAGGAAGTGTTGAGAAATCTTATTCTTACTAAGGAACTGTAGTTTGTGGTGGTTCAAAATGCTGCTGCTGCTTTCTGCCTGGCTGTTATTTTTAGTCATTCTTTTCATGCCCTGCCCTGTCGCTCTGTCCGTGCTTACTGGTGAGCTGCTTTATTCACTAAGGGCTTCTTAGTGATCATGCTGCATTTTGACTGTTCAGCTCTGCATTTATTAAAAGTCATGGTTTTTGGCAGCACCACCTAAACCCTCCTAGAACTTTCCTGTGAAAACAATCCGTATTTAATTTATTTTCCCCTTCTTCTCACTTGCCCCCAGTTACAGCTTTAATCCACATAGTAGCCACAAGCAATTGAAGCAAACCTTATAAACTCAGGTTTTGGGGCTACGGTCTTCCTAGTGACTTGCTTAGTTTAAATTATGTCAGTTACAAGTTTGGCAGAGAAAACTTCATGTAATAAAGTCCATTGTTACTTGGGGGAGCGGGTGAATGGGATACTTGATGCCTGAGGTGCCATTAAGGAATGCATGACTGATTGCCAAAGTAGTTATTAATTATTCAGGGCACTCAGAACAAAGCAGCTCCAGTTAAAGTTGAAGCTGGGGTGACTGTATTCCCCTTCTTTTTTTGGCATATGGTAGCATGTCATTTGTCATCAAAGATCTTTGCAAAGAACAGACTTAACTCTCTTCTAGCCAAGTGAAGATAAAGAGGAAAGAAGCTGTTTAAAGACTGACCTGGTTTAAAAATTACTTGGCAGGTGGTTTGTCTTTTTTTTTTTTTGGTGCAGCACCTGTATGGCTACCTGGATTTTGTTCTGAGAGAGATCTTTTCACTATTTTCCTGTTTTAATACAGAGGTGTTATTAGCAATGCTCTTGCTATTAATAGTGATGAAGATTAGATTTAATAGTGTGCAGATAATCTGTTTAGGGCTACCTAATAATTGTTCTTTTATTTCATCCAGCTTGGCTAAGCTTTTCTCTTTTAGGATTGAGCATGTTAATTTTGTTTGTGGAGCCTTTTAATTGAGTTTGTTTAACAAAAAAAAAGATAAATAAAATTTAAATGCTAATACTAAAAGTACATGGTAATAGAACAAAGAAGGGAAAGCTCTTCCCTAGAATTCCCTTCCTTTCAAACGTCCACAGAGTTCAGATATCAGGTGTGTAGCTTGCAATTCAGTACCAGTAGCCCAAGAGAGGCTTATCTTTGGCTGCAATAACTGAAAATCCATCCAGAAATATCATAAAGGACATTACTGCTCTCTAAACAAAGGGGTTTCTACACTCCCTCAAGAAATAATCAAAAGCTTTTGGCAATAACGTGATATCACAGCTGCTTAAGCCAAGGTGGTATGAAGCAGCAGGAGGCTATATGAGTGTTATTTAGCACCGTGCAATGCTACATGAAGTGGAAAAAGGAGTGTGAAAATCCTTCATACTTCTTTCCGTGGAGATTTCATTTTGCATTAAATTTGTGCTTAAGGTCTAAAGAGAAATTCCTTTTAAATTTCTTAAATGAGACATTAAAGATCACCCCCAAATACATGCAAAAAACCTACAAAAAGTACAAAGCTGAGGATGGCTGTTATCCATGGGACTACTAGGGGAGGGGAGGAAGCAACCCTTTCAAGCAGAGAGGACCTCTGAAGAATATTTCCTAATCAATTCATAACAACTTGTTTTCCTGTGACCCATATTTGATTGTGTCACACGGGTATCGTAAAATAATTACAAGTTTTCAGCATGTGAAGCAGACTCACAGAGAGACAGGGTTAGAAATGAATCTAGCAAACTCATGGGCACGCACAGAAGTCCACTGAAGTGGGACTTTGTCCTGGGCAACCTGAGGTGTCACTGGGGATTTTTGGAGATTCTGAAAGGAAGAGGCATTTTGAACTCAATTGGTTGTCATTTCGTTCTTAAAAGGAATGAATATGCCTAGGTCATAGCAAGCTTTGTACTCTGAAAGATGAGGGTCCTTTCTCTCTGGCCCAAATTTGGATGTAATTTCTCATGTAGTATATACCATTTTTTGGTGATGTTGCTTTTACTGTGGCTCAGGCTGAAAAGAATCAGAAATTATTTCACTGCCTGTGTCAGACAAAGTAATCTTGTTTTCTTGAGCACACTTGATTTCATTTTTTTACAAATTCATTGTAGATTTGATTAAGCTTTAAGCTGATTGATTTTGGAAGTTTATCATCTATCTCACCCAATTTCATTGTGGCAAAAGATATAAAAACCCAGCTGCTTTTTGTATTGCTAAATCAGTAAGAAAAATTTCAACATGAAATGCAATTATGTTACCACACCTCAAATGTCATGCTTTGGGTTTTTTATGTTCAACAACTTTGGGAGATTTTCTTCCTGAAATTTTCAGGAGTATTCATTACTATGCATTACTCATTCTGGTTATGGAGCCTTCACGGAAATCCTCACATTATATTTTTGAAAGAAAGTATTGAGGGGAAATCCAAACAAGTGAGTTGGAGAAGAGCTTGTGAAAACTGCTCTCCTTTAAGTTGTCGACAGCATGATGTACAAGTTAGATCACTCTGGCAACCCGTTTCAAGCAGAAATTATTGCCATGAACAAGAGCCGGGGTACTGCAACTGTCAAGAAATAGCAGGCAGCCCTTTTTGTGCCTTTCCCCAAATTATGGTTTTGATTGTACGTTAACCCTCTCCTCCCACCTGAAAGCAGATAGTAGGTTGATTCAGTGCAAGTAATATTTAAGCTGTTTAAATGCCCTAAAAAGTGCAAAAAGTTTAGAAAACATATCAGGAAAAATATTTCAAATACATGAGAGAAACTCTTTAATTTCAGTAAATGACAAAAGGTTTTTATTAGGTTTCCATAATAAATGTTTATCTTGTTAGGGGCTCTCATTTTGAGACTTTATTAGTGTGCATTGGAAGTTTATGCATATTTATTTAATTTGAAAATGAGCATTACTTTTACACATTCTATCATTTCCTTTGTCATAGTGCTCAGCAACAAATCTCCTATATGTCAATCTTAACGTTCTGTGCTCTGTTGTTTTCAAAAAGTCTACAGGAGAAGTTAAAGATGGAAAATGGGTTTGTCTTGTTTGAAAGATTTCCAAAGTCTGGAATGTCTTGACTCTGGGAGTGTCCTGGCTGGTGTATCTTAAGGGACATTATTTCTGTTTGGGAACGAGCTGAAAGAGCTCATTTTGCCAACTGATGAGGGGGAAAAAAAAAGTAACATTCCAGTAAAACCAGTAATGTAGAAAATGCAATCTTCATTAATGATGCAAGGAAGAGACTATAAGATACATGGCAAAGATGCACTGGGGTGCTTTACCAGCCTTGTGGTTCACCACAGCAGTTAGTTTTTGGTGTAACTTTTGTCATTCCACTTGACTATTAAGTCAAGACGTTGAAGTTTACACTTGCTAGTAAGCAGGGAACAGAGCACTAATGAAAATACCTTTCAACCATTACATTTAATATTGAGGATTTTCTGGGAATCCTCATTATGAGATTATATCCTTGTAGTAAACAGTTAAATATCAAACCACAAGATTTATAAATAAGTGAATGTCTTTTACTGCATGTTGACATTAGAGTTTGAATGTCATTTCAGATAGTGAGTGGCTACCATTGAACTAAGTGATAAACTTTTTTTTTCCAGTAGTATTTGAGTCTATTGGTTGGGGTTTTGTTCATTAAATTCCCCCAGGAATGACTGAATTAGGTCTATTCAGAGCAATTGCACAGAAGAATTTGACAAAAGAATACTACTGCCACTCTGGAGCAACAATATATATTAGCATAAAATATGTTATTTTCTACTTGTATCAAGAGACTTTACTGATCTTCAACAGAGATTCTCTCTTCCTTCTTAAATCTGACTTAGACAACTTTATTCTTTACAAATGAATGAGGCTCATATCAAGCTGGTCAGTCTTTATCAGTCAGCAGCAACACATTAAAGCATTTAATATGTGCTATGTATATTGGCACATGAAGTTGAAAATTCATTATCCAACAGTTAACAGTATTGCTGAATTTCTAAGCATTTCCACTTGCCTTTCCACTTTCCCTAATGTCCAACTGCCTCTCATCAAACCAAAGGTTGTCTAGTCCAGGATCCTGCGATCAGTGATGGTCAGAAACGGGTGCTGGGCAGCACTAGGAAGAGGACAGGTAGATGGATTCTTCACCCATCCTGTAGTCTCCTGCTCACCAGCTGTTTTCTGCGGAAGAGGGGGCTTCTCTGAACCTGTGGGCTTTGTCAATTTAGTAATTATTGCAAATAATTGTCCACGTACCCCTTGAAGGCAGGTAAACTTCATGTCTTCGCCACATCCTTTGCAAAAATCAGATTGTACAGGCACCTCAGAGACAAGGAACTTGCAAAGCTCCTTTGCTGGAGAGGGGTAGGTATGTTGAAGAAAGTGTTACTGTTAAGCTGTAAACACACTAGGTAATTGGAGCTGTTGGATGCTACCTCAACCTAAATATTCCATAATGATGCCCAAATTTTAGCCTTTTGAAATTGTTATGTAGTCATGGTTAAAATGTATTTGTTCAATCTCTAGGTTATATTTACTCTAAAGAGTGCAGCATCTCAGTCATGTAATTATTTTTTTATTTAATCCTTTACTAACTGTTATATAAGCTACTTTTTACTTTAAAAAATATATCACCCCACCCCCCAACAAATACCCCACCCCCTGACAAGCAGAACAAAGCAAATTCAAAATAAAACCAAAACAACCCAAACGCCACCTTCCTGTTCTCCCAGGTTGCTATAGCTCTGAAAGGTTTAGGGTTTTTTTGGCTACCTTTATTTTATTTTTTAAGTATTAGCTAATTGTCTAGTTGACTATCCTTTTCCCAGTTTCCAGGATCAACATGTTATTCACAGCTCTTTGAGAAAGCACACCGATGGCTTCTCTACAAATTCCAACCCAAAGTAACTCAGTCCCGTTCTCAAAGCAATCCCCGGTGTAACTGGCACAGTCCTAGGTTTTTTTGTGGTTTCAGATACTGAGAAGTTGTGTCTGACATGCTTGCTAGTGAAAAAAACGTAAGCAAAGGAACATTTGACACCAGGTTTCACTCAGCACTGTAATTTTCAGTTGTGCTGTTTAGCTGCATTCGTGTTGTATCCCAATCCATGATTAGTATCTTACTCACGCTCCAGTCCTATCCGTTGCATCACCCCCCAAAACCAGGCAGTAACTGGTGTGTACTGTGCTGATTTTTCTTACATAATTCTGGCAGGAAAAGGTGAAAACAAGAAGAAAAGTAAAAAATTTGGGACAGAAGAGAGTTACTGCAACTTCTTTATGGGTTTTTGTTACATATGATCCGGACCTGAAGGACTCTTAGGAACAGCAGAATTGCATGGGAAAAGGGGACTGATCAAACCAGCTATGGAGCAGCTTCTGTAGATGACTGACTGTGTAATCTTAACCGCACAGACTGGTGGAAGCACCTCTCTCAATTCAGGAGAAAAAGTCTTGACAGAGTAATAACACTGTGTAGTAGCTGCAGGGTAAGAGTTCGATTGTGGAAAGATTAATGTGGGGTATTCATGCTGGTGTTAAGAGAAATCCTTTTGTTTCTGAAAAGAGCCAGATAATAAGCACTATGGGAATACCAAATTTTGCACCTGTCTTGTCTTTGCAGTACCTGGCCTCTGGTGTTCCAGATGGGGATCATAAGCTGTCATTTGTTAGCTTCTCAGGAGTACTCCAAACTTTTTTAATGATTACGATGAAAGGTTTGACCGAAGAAGCCAGGACTTTTGTTGAAAGGATTTGGGGTTTGTTTGCATGGGAAATTCTAGATAATCACAAAGCTGCTGCATCTCTTCTTTCAGTTGTCTCTGGCTAGACTGATGGAGAAGGAATTCAGGAGGGTTACTTCCACATTCCCTCCTGGTAGCCAGCGCATGCTGTTGAAGAACTGCGATTGTATAAAACCCAGAATTAAATAAACAAGATGTTGCACGTGAAAATGGAGTGCAATTTCTTTAGCAAAGGACGTTTCCAGAGGCAGAATGCTCAGGCTGCTTGAGTATTCATTTCGCTCTGCTTTTGAGCTAGGCAATAAATCATTGGAAGAAAAAGAGTAAGAATCAGTTCTGAGGAGAAATAAAATGCTGGGCTTGAAATTGAAGGGAGTGATTTAGTGCATGAAAGACCAGGTCCAAAGGCACCTGAAAAGTGGAGGTGTGAAAGCAGGTGGCCCAGCCTTTGGAAGGCATTTTGCATGAAATCCTACAGACATTGTGAAGTTGCTGGTTCCCAACAGCCCTCCCCTCTCAGCTCCCAAAGCATTCCTTTGGAGAACTCCATAATACCCCTACCCTGACCTGACCTAAACCAGTGCTCAGGTCTCACCTGGGTAAGTCTGTGGTTAGATGGTTAGGGGAATTTCAGTGTAGTAGTGCAGGTAATTAAATCATTCTGGCACTTCATTGGCCAGTATGGAACCCTGGTGTCATTTGGTAGTGTTTCTTGGTAGACATCCCTTGTTCTAAACTTTTAAGTGTGCCAAATACCCTGTAAACAGCATCACCACCTTTAACGAGACAGGTGATGGGCTAAGGTAATTTTGTTAGAAATCAGCATCCTCATGGCTTTGTGAATAGTTGGCATAGCAAATATGGTTTCTTAAATTGGAATTTTCAGATGTCTTATTTTCAGGTTTTTGGGTTTTTTTTTACTTATTTCACCTGCATGTAAATGTAAAAAGGTCTCTATTTTTGAGACTTCAAAACATCTAAAATTGTTTTGTAAGCAATTTTTGCTAATTCTGTGCAACTGACCTTGAACTTCCCTGCTGGCTGAGGTGACCAAAATTACTCAGTAGCCAAGGAGAGTAAGGTAACAAAGTTGAGCCAAATTATCCCTCAGACATCATCACCCATCTTTCTTGGGGGAAAAGGACAAACACCCAATCATTTTTAACTTGCTAACTGGAAGGACAATTAGACACATGTGTGTAGGCTTTTAATATGTAAGCTGTTAAAAGAAGGTTGCCCCTGCTTATCTTCTGAAAATCATTCTGATCTTCTGGCTTGTGTGTGCCTATTTGTCTTTAGGCTTTTAATGTGATGTGTTCTGGGTAATGAAAAGTTAATAATAAAATGCTTCCTGTTCTTGAATCATCCGTGTAAGGCCTTTTTGGCTTGGAGCACTTGTCGTTTAGTCAAAGTAAATTCTGTCCTTGATCTCTTCTTGTTTGCACGCCGTCAATATATGGAACTTTAAATACTGTATTTACTTTTTTATAATTGCCTTTCTGCTTAAGAAAGTCATAGGCACCTTTCATGTAGGAAAAAAAAAACCCTTACAATTAGGTGCTTAAAACAGCAGTACATCTTTTGATGCAACATAAATGTAGAATTAGAGTTCAGAAGAGTGTTTTGAAACTGTTTGCTGGTTACAGCCCAGATTTTCACCAAAAATCCAAGCTAGATAGTCAACAGTCCAAAGACAAATGAAAAACTGTCAGAGGGTTTTTTTAATTACTGTTCCAAACATCGTTAAGAATAATAATAATAAAAAAATTGAATTACTTTTACAGCTAGATACTTATGTGGATGAAAGACAATATAGAATGTAGAGGTAATTTACTACTTTGCTAACAGAACTTAGCTAAAAATATTAGAACTTAAGGAAGGAACCTGCCCGCTTTTGCTGCAATACAGGTGATTGGATTGAATGCAAACGTAAGAGGCAGGTAGACCTGAACCTTGTGCAAAACCTCCTGCAAGTGCAGGTCTTTGGGTAACTGTCAACTGCAGAGCAGCTCCACCGTAGCCAACCACACTGTTCTGCTTGTGTACTTCAGACTGAAAGGCTCAGAACAACTTTGATGTGAGGTCAGAACAGAAGAGCAAAGTAAAACTCAGCTCTTCCTTTTGCGAGCTACTAGCACATATCTCTATGTGGTCGAGGTTTTGTTTATAGATTTTCTTAGAGTTAAGACAAAGCAGAAGAGAATTTAAAACAGTGCTTATATGTCACAGTGAAGGGGTTTTGCAGATTTGAATTTGGGTAATAGGTAGACAAAGTGATTCTTGGGATTATTGTCTCAGACCGTGGTTATGTCCATTGGTTTATGTAGGCACCCTTTACATTTTTGTCCTTTATTGCCTCCTTTTCTAGAAAACTAATATCCTAATCCAGCAGTTAGACAGTCCCCAAAGAGAACCAGTAGGAAACATGTCTTGCACAGGGCACCGAGTGTGAACTTTTCAGTATGGATGTTTTATAGCCTGGTCTGACTTGGTCACATACAGCATTCTGTATCCAATAACACTCTGTCATAGAAGCATAGAATGGTTTGGCTTTGAAGGGACCTTAAAGATCACCACGTTCCAACCGCTGTGCTATGGGCAAGGACACCTCCCACTAAACCAGGTTGCACAACTCAACATTATCTATATAGAACATTGCTTGTTTTTGGTTTTTTTTTTAATATATTCATAAATTAATTGGCAAATGATTGTTTCTTTATATGCATTTATTACACTTCTTCCCAGTGAGATCTTATTTCTCAGTTGATACTCATTCCTCTAATTCCTTAATTGAGTGAATTATACAGCACGGGCCAGCTTCAGCAGTGAAGTAAAGAATTTAAGAAGGAAGAATTTAACTTTGATGGTAATTGGGTTCAAAATAGTATTGATGTTATCATTCCGAGATCACAATCAGTGTTTAGCTCAAAAAAAAAGGTTTCATTTTCTGTGGGAGAAGTGGAATAGTGTGAGAAATAAGTACGAGAGGTGTCAGTATTTTAGTTGCTTGCTGAAACATCCTCATTTCTCAGCATTCTGTTTTACAGCACATAATAGTTTCTGAGGTAATCTGTGTCTAATACTCATATATTGGTTGAGGAGAGACTATAAACTTAATTGTTAAATAGCAAAATGACTTTTTAACTGGAATTGGAACTTACAAAGGGAATTTTGTATTATTAATTCTATTAAGTTTACGGTGTGATGTACTTGGAATGACATATTGTCTCCCCTCCCATTCCAGGGATTTGTGCTCACACATCTTCATTTCTTCATTCAAAACCTTATGTTTGTCCAGTGGGATTCCCCAGATAATCTGAAAGACACAAACCAGCTTCAAATTAAACAGTAAATAGTGGAAGAAGTCTAAGAACATCATAATACTATCTTTTTGGCTATTGGGTATCTTAAAATGTATAAATGTTAAAACAAACTGGATTTTCTCCAAATTTATGTGGTTATATCTCAATTACATTTAATTTTTTGGCATTGAGAACCTTCAGAATGAGTTTCTATTCTTACTTAACAAACAGAGCATCTCATGGGGCTTCACCATCCAGGGCAGGTGGAAGAAATCCAACCAGAAGGAGCCACAGAGATCACTTCAGCGACTGTTCTTGACCAGTTTTTCCTTGCAAAGCTGCTTTCTTTCCACCCCTTCTTTTTTCTCTTCTCCTGCAGCAGATTGTAATGTCTGTCACTCATGCCCAGGAAAAAAAGCTGATAGATACTCAGTGATCAATGCTTGTAAATAATGCCTTTTTATTATCATCTAAATTTATCTTCTTATATCCGGCTTGTTTGTGAAACAGTGCTTTGTCAAGCCTCAAAATGAACATTTGCAATCAGATGGTTTTGAAGCACTTTCTCTCTTGATCAGGGGATAAACTCATGGCTTAGTCAGTATCTTTCTGTTGAGTAGGTTAGCGCAGAAAATAACTTTGTGTCGTGTTGGGTTCAACAGGATGGAAACAAGGGCTGCAGTTCATAGAAAATCATCTTTTTATGGGCTGGAAAATTCAGGTGGAACCAAGGCTGCCTCACACTTTGGCTCTTTATTTAAACTGATAATAAACCCTCCATCTAACCACTTCCTAGATTGCAATGAATAGCAGCCTGTAAAACCACAATTCATTAAAGCTTAGAAAACCACAGTTTTTCATGTCTGTGTTCTGTAATTAGTTCCATATATTCTACATGAAACCATCAGAAACACCCAGTATTCCTGAATTGGTGAACAGGAAAATAAAGAGACTGAGGGAGAAAAGATTTTAAGTATAAATACAAGCAGAAAAGTGTGTTTCAGTGTGGAAGTATTGATTTTCAACTGGCCTTTTGTAAAAAGGGTGTATGTGAGAATTAGAATGATCAATGCCTCCATAAAGGGCTTTACAACTCCACAAAGATGATAAGAGGGCTGCAGCACCTCTCCTATGATCACAGGCTGAGAGAGTTGGGAAAGAGAAGGCTCTGAGGAGACTATAACAGCCTCCCAGTACCTGAAGGGGCCCTACAGGAAAGCTGGGGAGAGACTCTTTACAAGGGCACGTGGTGATAGGATGAGGGGCAACAGTTTGAAACCAGAGCAGGGTGGATTTAGATTAGACTTTAGGAAGAAGTTCATTACTATGAGGGTGGTGAGACACTGGAACGGGTTGCCTGGAGAGGTGGTAGACTGCTCATCCCTGGAACTGTTTTAAGAGCAGGTTGGATGAGGCTCTGAGCAACCTGGTCTAGTGGGAGGTGTCCCTGCCCACGGCAGGATGGAACTAGATGATCTGTAAGGTCCCTTCCAGCTAAAGCCATTCTATCATTTTTCTATCCTTTCTGTTACAGTGCCAGTCTGGTTGTGTTGGAAAGCTCAAATCGAGGTAGTTCTAGAGATTACACATATATCTGAAGGCTTGATCTAGTTGACCAGATCAGTTAGAGATAATTTGAACACATCTGTGGACAGTGGCAGTGCTATAACTGAAGCTCTTTCAGGCTTAATGGAAGTTGGTTGATTTACTAGCAGCCTTTGGAAGAATGAGATTTGCCCTACAACATCCTAGACTTGCCAATGCTACGGGTTTATTGATTGGCAGATTTCATCTTTCCTTATTTTCCTCTCTTTCTTTTTAAATGTGTCAAGGAAAGGGCTGAGAAGGAATTGGATGTACAAAGGAAAAGATATATTTATTCATTATAATATAAATAATCAGACTGGTTTGAAGATTATTTTTTTAATTTATTTTTTTTTTAATAACACCACTCATCAGGCTGAGCCAATTCCTTATAGTGGTGCCTTAAAACTCAACCTCTTCTATTTTAATAGATTCATTTATGCTGTAAGCAGCAGAAAATCTCATGGGAGCCTCCTAGAAACAGAATCAGGTAGTCTGCTTTTAAACCATCTTTGAAGGATCCATTTTCTATAGCGGCTGTAGAGGTTGAAGAAGTAGAGCATGGCAGAAACACACCTACTTTTCTTTTACAAATGATGCTAAAACCATCTTCTTAAACGGGTTCTATTACATACTATTCTGATGCTTCAAAGAGATGGTAAATCATCCTGCCAAAAGAATTTGTCTTGCTTCCAAGGAACCAACATTTATTGAAACCCCATGACCGCCTACATTTCTTCAAGAGAAAGTAGTTAAATTAAAGCCCAGCACTGAAGTAGTTTCATTAGTTTTCATGTTCTTATGCATAAAAAACCAAAGCAAAACATGTTTCTAACAAATATTTTCTATTGAGATATACAGGTATACACTTGCTGATTTTTGTTACAGCATTAATAGAAGAAATCTAAAGAGTTAAAAGTGTACAAATGGAGAAATAATCACTGAGCAAAAAGGAACTTGGTTATGTAAACAGAAGAGTTTGGGACATAGCGAGTCAATAGTGCAGATTTCAAAATTATTTAGAATTAATTTGTTTCTAGAATTCAGCATTTCCCACAGCACAATTTTACATGTTTTCTAGAACAGAGAGATGCTGTGTAACGCAATCATGGAAATGCAAGTTGTGTCAGGGGAGGTTTAGAGTGGATGTTAGGGGGAAATTCTTTACTGAGAGAGGGGCTGGGCACTGGAACAGGCTGCCCAGGGAGGTGGTGGAGTCACCATCCCTGGAGGGGTTTAAACAACGAGTGGACGTAGCCCTTGAGGCTGTGGTCTAATGGACAGAGAGATGTTAGGATGAAGGTTGGACTTGATGATCCTAGAGGTCCTTTCCAACCCTAATGATCCCATGATTCCCTGATTCTATAACATGAATCTTGCCTGCCATTGATGGACTTAAGGAACACCCGATCATCTGATGCTCTCTTAGGTGTTTCTTATCACATCTCCTGTCAGACCAGTCTTGTCCAGATTAAAGAAATTTGTATCACTTGGTCTCTTAACATAGTTCATGTTTTATTTTTCATAGTCACATATACTCTACTTGTGTGAATAATATGTGTGAAAGTGTAGAGGTAACATGAGGAGGGAATTAGGAGATACAGATAGTGGAAAACAGGTAGAAGTGATACAACTGGATGTTAAGAGTACGTCAGGAAAACATGGTTAGCAAACATGCACAGAGTTATAAAAGCCATCTCACAAATTATCACTCTGACTTGCTCTTTTGGTGTGAGAATCTTCCTGTGGGCAATGTAGCCACAGCCTCTACCATGCTTTTTAGTTTGTGACATGTGTACTACATATAAAGCAAATGTAAATATGACAGGTAAACAAAGCAAAATATTTTTCTTCCCAAATGTTGAAGTATGGTTTGATGACACTAAGAACTGATATATAAGAGCTGAGGTTCCTTCCCTGTAATGTTTTGCTCAATGACTTTCTACCTTCAAGGCATGACAAGCTCTGATCTGCAGTGTCTGCTGTACAGGAATGTTGGGTGTGTTCTTTTTATTGTGATATGAAATGAACAGAAACCTGTGTGGAATGCAATTTAACATGGATGCTGAAGGATGAAATTAAAATTGCAGCCACTGTAGAAGTAATTTTCCTTGTCCTTGCCAAATGCACTTTCCAGTTGTAATAAATAGTCATTTCTAGTGTTTAATGTTTGATGAACCTCCCCTGAACCTACTGGGATAAGTAAACATTCTCTTAACAACAGCTCCCCATTTTTAATACCCATAGGGAACTTAAAGGGCAGTTTATTTCCTGGCTTGCTGCTGTTCCATTTGCTTTAGCCTTTTATAAGTCTTCATGTATTTTGAGTAAAATGAGTCATTTAAAAAAAAGTCTGCAAACATGATGTCCTTTAATCACGCCTGACCACGTGCCCTGTCATAGAAAAATGGACAAAACCTTTTTTCTATTCAGAACAGCTGCACTTACGTTGGGTGTTTATTCCTTAGAAGCTACTGTCTGTCAAATAAGAACTAGAACTTTTGTCTAGAGAACTCAAGAAGAATCCCTCTGTAAATCATAAATGTAACCGATGCCAGGGTGTTTCCTGCATGAATTTTGGGGGGGTCTGTAAATGCAGTGGTAACCCAACTTGCAGTAAGATCTGAGCAAACGTTTGGTGGACTGTATCTACATGCTCACTGCAGGCTGATTGTGGGGATCTCTTTTGCATTGGCTCATTTGTGTACTGAGCCTCTGGTTCAATTACAATGATATCCTGCCTTTTAGATGAAAATTTCACTTTTTAAGCATAATTCACATTGTTCTTTGCAAATCTTTCTCCTAACTGAGGTAAAAGCTATTCCACATTTCAGCCTCCAACAGGTGAGCACACAGGACTCACATAGTATCAGAGTTTCAATGAAAGAAGTTAATCCGTGGTGGGATTCTTTTGTTTCTCCCTTTCTGCTCAAGTTCAGCTAAATATTGGAGCCGGGGATCTGTACACTAAATATGACTTTTGATTTGAACTTTAAAAAAAAATATGAGAAACTTGGAAATACTGAGAAGAGAGAGTCTCTCACTATCAGTATTTGATATATAATTCATTATAAAGCTTCCATTGTAGAAAGGAACTGCAGGGGTAACACAGCATCCATTAAAATAGGTTGTTCTAGAAAATATAATTTAATGAACAAAAATATATTATTTACAATGCTACTGTACTACATATAAATAAGAAATTATCAAACTCATCCAACAGAATTAAGTATTGGAGAGAGTGTCTACTGTTTATACATCTCTATTATTGGCCCTCCACATGTTTCCATTTAAGTTTATATTCATCAAATGAAGGTAAAAGTTTTATTCATGCTAGCATTTGAAAAACACTTCTTATTCAGCTCACTATTCATACATGCAGTCAGGTATCTTTGGATGTCCGTGAAATATCATTTGAGTGCAATGTGTTATTATCACTGTTAAAAACAGTCATGAAGTACCTTACTGTCTTAATCACAAGCACGAACCAAAAAATAAGTTACTTTAAGAGCTTATTATTGAAATCTAAAAAGGTGATAGTGGATATATTCAGAAAGGCAGGAAATGATTAAATAATAATTTTAGAAGGGTCTGTGTGCATGCTTTAGCTCCTCATTGGAAGCAGATAAGGAGAAAACATCACATTTGTTGGAAAATAGAGCAGGTAAACAATATAGACTTCTGTCCTGGCAATGGGGCAGGCTGCAGATGGCCTTTTGACAGTGAGAAACACAGAAACAGAGTGATGTCTGGGCTGGAAGGGACCTCCAGAGGTCATCTGGTCCAACCCCCTGCTGAGAGCAGGGCCATCCTCAGCTAGAGCAGGGTGCTCAGAGCTCTGTCAGCCCCACC
>JANHFX010029439.1:0-14120 GCA_027560015.1 Chloroceryle amazona | reverse complement strand
CCTCTCCAGGCTTTTTGTCAGCTCCCTTCAGGCACTGGAAGGTGGCTGTTGGGTCTCCCCGGAGCCTTCTCTTCTCCAGGCTGCACAACCCCAGCTCCCTCAGCCTGTCCTCGTAGGAGAAGTGCTCCAGCCCCTGAGCATCCTTGTGGCCTCCTCTGGATCCACTCCATCAGGTAAAGATGATAAGCAGAGAAAAATCTTTAAGTGACCTTAAATGCTGTGGTGAGTAGTTTGCATAATAAGGAAGAGTTGATATGAGATGCTAAGGTAGGGAGGACAGAGTTAGTGTTTAGGAAAACACTTTGTGTTTTCCAAACTTAACGTCCATGAACTCTAAGTAGCCCCACCTGATGTGAATAGCTGCCCAGAGGTTTGGCACGGCAGAAGACAGCTGCCAACATCCACTGCAAGTGATTCAGCCAAACTTACAAAAGACACGCATTCCCTCACATCTTCCACACATTGAAATGGTTCACTGCAGCTGTTAATTCACTTAGGACAGATCTGAGAATAAAAAAAACCCCATACCCCAAAACACTATAAAAAGAAAACCCACACCACACATTGCAGGACTTTCTCCAAAAAAGGTTTTATGAGATTGGGGTGAGAGAAACAGGGCTTCCGTAAACTATTTTTGGACTTCAGTTTAAAATCTGTATATAGGTATTAATATTGCCCATGATGTGAATTAGACTAAATATTTTCATGAAGCATTCAAATAATACAGGAGAGTGTTCTACTGGGTTTTAACTCTTTGAAGCTGTGGTTATGTGCACACGTGTGAGGTAAATAAACATCTAGTTAGTTTTTTTTGCCTGTGTTTGGTTTGAGAACGTTCTAAGGCAAATTTCTATGAAGTTTAGAAATCAAAATATTTTGCAGTTGTTACTAGGATACAAAAGGTAGACTTTTTCTTATGGCATATATGGATATACTTGTACAGAGTGGGGAGAGCTTGCTGTAAATGTTGTTTAAGTTTCATTTAGAAGAGAGAGATGTATAAACAAGATGACAGAGCTCGCTAAAAATTAAGGGTTTGGAAGTAGTTATGGTTTAGATATTACTCAGACACAAGGAGACTTTCTAGGAAGAAAAAAATGCAGGGATTATATGCCTAAAATTAGTTTGCATATCTACAGTAATCTGAAAACAGAACCAGGACAAATTATTTGAGGATGAGGCTCTAGATGAAAACTAGCATACTGATTGCATTTTGAAACTTCTTCTCATGGGGATAACGTATGCCATAACTTGTTCTACACTCTTATGCCTGATTTATTACAGTGGAAGTGTTGCTTTTAAATGCTCCTTGTTCACCTCAGTCCATCAGGACGTGCTTTCAGAATAAGGCTGTTTGCCTACTCAGTCGAAATGTGTCCAAGTCATGAGAAGTTTTGCATTACTTTGAGTGTTCTCTCTACAGCCTTATCATTCAGAACTATGGCCACAAAGCCCTAATGTAAGCAAATATGTTAGGAGCCCATGACAGAGGTAGAAAGGCTTTAAACCTTGACTCCTCTTGCAGCTAGGAAGGTGAATCTGCAAGATTTATGGATTCTAGGGGTTGCAGGGACTGTACAGCTCAGGGTTTGATACCTCTGTAGTTGCCAGAGATGCTGGCGACGCAGCTTTCAAGCAGACCTGTTTACACCTCTCCTCACCTTAATTAACCAAAAAGAATAAATCAGTGAGTGAGAGTTCTTGCTCTAAAGAAAACAAGAATCACTGGATCATTTTGCAGAATAGCAAATACTTTCAATAGAGGAGAGACAGGAGAAGGAAATTTGGTAATCTTGTATTGCTTATGAAATCCTGATGAAGTAACATGCGCTGCTTCGGTGAGGCTTATTGGGTGCACTGAAAAAATCTGTAATTCCATGCATCTGAGAGAGATGGTTCTCTGGGTGTATATATTTCCTAGGAATAGAAAGCTCTACAACTATCCTGATGAAGTGCATTGACAGTTAATCTTCACACAATCCAGTACTGTGATCATGAGTTTTCTTCTTTTTGCCTTTAAAAGGAGTTAGCATTGATTATTGCTGATACAGAGAAAAAAAAGTTGATGTGTTTTTATACAGATATAAACACACAAATACATGCGTACCCATCTGTGATTACAGCTGTTTAGGACAAGAACCAACCAACCAAATCACAAAAGGTTTCTGAAAATGGCTTCCAGAGTTTGTGGCTGCTGATGGCATCCTCTAAGAGTTTATGAACTTGCTCTCTGTATCTGGGATCTTTGTCTTCACAAGAGGGGCTCACACATCTATGTTGTGTATTTCAAAGGGTGTCAGGGTGCAGAGGCTTCAGGCAAAAAGCTGCAATTTGCCACAAGAGAGCTGATGTTTATTGGCATCCCACGTTAATTCCATGCTCCTGATTTCCTTGAGAGCATCTCTCACTTGCTTCCAGCACAGTTAGAATCCCAAGACATCTCTGTGAACTGCACACAAACTCTGACAGAATATTTAAAACTTTTCAAAAGAAGTATTGTATCTCAAAACTGTAGCCTGAGGAAATGTTAGGCTGCTCCCAACACTACTTTTACTCATCTTTATTCTTTTATTCACACCTGTGACAGGCAAAGACAGAAAGGCACAACCACATTCACTTTTCCTTGTGACCTTCCTCCTGTTGGCAGTTAGAGTAGAAACTGCACGCTTGGGGAGCAATCCTCAAAGTGCCCTAATAAATACACCAATGTAGAGTATGGAAAGCCATCTCTGTCCAGCTTGAAGATGAAAATTGGTGCCAGTGTGTAGATACTCAGCAAATAAAGTCCTCAGTGAGATAAAAGGAAAGCCCTTCATGCATATGAAGAGAGGCTGGATGAGCTTTAGGTAAGCGGTTGTGGCTCAAGATAAGAAAAGGAAATTTAGGGAGCCTGTGAAATGCAGAGAGCTGTAGGTCCAGGAAGGAAAGAGGGGGCTGACATCCTGCATTCTGGACCTCATGTGTAGTAGCTGATTAAACTGAGAGGGTCCATACCCTGCCCATATGTCATTTGACTGGTAGCCTTTCCATCCTGAAGTGAGGATAGCTGAATGAGGTGCATGTTTACTTCAGTGTTGTTACCGGGGCTGAGTGGGAGTTAATTTTCCCCATAGCAGCCCTTATAGTGCTGTGCTTTGGATAGAGAACTAGAAAGGAGCTTAATGTACCAGCCCTGGAGCTACTGCAGCCCTCCTCACTGAATCTCTCGAGCAACCAGCTCTCTGCTGTGACAGTATCTTCAGCTAAAGAAGTGTAAAGTGCTGCAATGGATGGGAACTGCACCAGCCTTTCTGGCTTCCATCTCTGTCAAATGCAAGTAAACATTCCTTGACTTCTTCCCTAGCTTTGGCAGTCTAAAATGGATTATCTGCCTTTGCTCCTTCTTCTGTACATTCCCTCGAAGAGGCACCAGAGGAGGATCCTGGAACTTGATTTTTCTGCTTAGGTGCATAGGCTCAGCTCCGGAGCAATGCAGAAGAAAGCAGAGGTGATACAAGAACAGGACTAACATTTTGCATAGCACTGGTGCCTTTACGAGTGAGAGACTTTAACAAATGGATCAGGGTTTTTTGTACTGCCTACATGCGAGCAAGTAAAAGTTTGTGCTTTTTCAGGTAGGTCAGGATTTCTAGGAGCTTTTCACCGTTACTACTGCATGCTGCCTGTACTTACTGGAGAAAAGAAAGAGCTATTGATATGCTAAGAAGCTTCCCTTTCCTCAGGGTAAACTAGGAAAGACTTGGATATCTCCCTCATAGCTTCTAACGATGCAAAGAGGGCTACTTGTGATTATAAAGTAAGAAAACAAGCTTTCTGTACTGTGAGTGTTACAAGAATGTGCACATCTCTAAATCCAGCAGGACTTGGGGTGTTCCCGTAGTATAATTTAAACAAAAACCAAACCCAAAAGCTGTTCTTTCATTAGAAGAAATATGAAATATGCTATCTCTTTCAAAGTACTGTTCCTCGTCATTTTTTTGGAGGAGGGCAGGTTCCTCTGAGGTTTTCTTTGTTATAAAGTCCCTTCTAGTCTGGCTGAACCACAGCGATGGTTTAATAGCTGCTCCCAACTGTGCCAACTGATGAATGGGGTTTTCACTTGAACTGCTTGACAATGTTTTCTTCAAGATAAGAAATGAAAAAAAGCAGGGTTTTCTTCTGTGGGAAGGGAATTATTTTAGACATATTCACTACTTGTAAGCATCCTGTCCTGCCATGTATATGACTCACTTGTTTTTGTTGTTCCAGTCTTAACTCAGTGATTGCGTTATTAACTATGAAATTCCTCACTCCTGGCTGCAGCAAACTAACAAAATTACTTCTTGCCTCTCCTTTAACTGGAAGAGGGTAATGTCAGTACCTTGACCATCAGACAGGAGCAACAGGAAGGCTTTGCTTGGAACATGATGGTGCTTAGGGAGCTGATCTTGAGGGCTGCTTCGTTCTGAATGGTTTATCCTTGGAGCTGGTTCACGGATGGATGGTGGCAGAACAGGAAAGGTTCAAACAGTTTCATCTCCAGAGTTTTACCCTTGAACTGTCTGAAAGACTATTGGATTATTCAGATAAACAGATAACGAGCATATAACTGATGGTGGTTGTGTTCATTCTCTTGCAGAACAAGGAATTGCCTTTCTGGTCATCTTGCAGATTTGATAAGGCTTTGTTACAACCAGCACTCCAAAATTCCTGGTGCCAGAGTGAATCTAAAAACATTTGTGATAGTGGCTGCTGTTCTTTCAGTTGGGACAGCTTAGCTGTTGGAGTTCTGTGCTGTCAAGAATCTTGCAGTTAAAGAAAAAAACCCAAAGGAAATGAGAAATACTCTTTTTCAGGAAGCTTACTTCTTGTTTACACAGCCACATAGACAGTCATGGTGGTGTAGCAAGATGCTACTGCCAGATGCTTTGCACCATGAAGATCTGGCCTAAATACTACCACAGAATCCAGCTCAGGCTGGAAAAGATCTTCAGGATCACAGAGGAAATATGTGTCAGAACAAAAAGTTAATCAAAAGTCTTCAATTTAGGCCTCATCCTAAGTTGTCATTTAGGTTTGAGCTTCAACTGGGTAATTTCAAATGTATTTATTGCAATTTTTGTTCAGATTTACTGCTCCACTGATGGTCACCTTCTCATTCTGCTTGTAAAAGCATCCTACCCTTTCCTCTTTGAGGATGAGGCTGGATGGGGTAGCTTGGATCCTTGAATAGGGCACAACTAACACTGCGAGCACCCTAAAATGCATTTTACTCCCTGAGTTTCTTCTGGGGTAGTGTTGCTATATATAATTTTCAGGGCTGGTTAGTTTTGCAAACTTATTCTTTCTATTATTTCATTCCGTTTTTTCCAAGTCCATGTCTTAAACTGTTGCCTAAATTGGGTCTCTTTGCCCTTTACACTTTGAAACATCTTAGGGGGTGTCTAGCAGGTAGTTGTTTTGATGGAGTGAAGTGCACGTACAGAAATGCAATATAAGCAGATCTAATGAAAATATTGTTTAATGCTCTGCTTTTCCTCCTGAATAATTTTAACTAACAGTAAAATTTCAACTGTTTGGCTCTATCCTGGTTTTAAACGTGTTTATTCTTATTATAGGGAATGAAAACTGTTTCCTGAGCACAAAGCATAAAATCAATACGGTGTTCTGTTTACCAGAGGAATTGCATTGAAATACAAAACTTGTGGAAAAGCTTGGAGAACATCACTTCCAAGTAAATGGTCTCCATCAGGAAAGCTATTTGGGATAGCTGCTATGCCTAAGCAAGTGTCTGCTGTCTTGGGGTGTCTCCCCTGGCTGTTGTAAGTGTGGTTATAGGCTCGCTGACCTCTTAGGGGAGACATGATAGGGGTCTGTGGAGTAAGTTAGGTGATGCCAGTAGATGTACACTTGTCAGATAGCTGCTTCACTGCCAGAACATCTTCCTTGTGCCCATCAGTATTGCCTGGCAAGACAGCTAGAGCTCATTGGGGGTGCAGTTTTGGGGTGAAATTGCCTCTCTGCTACTTACTGCTGGGTAGGGATGTTGGTAGCGCTGCAGGGCGAGTGCCTTGACATCACTTTGTGCCAGGCATGCAGGTGGAGGTAAGGGTCAGGGTGGAAATGCTGAGAGCCATGTAGATTAATTTTTAGGCACGTGGATTTTTGTCTGAGATGATTTAACTGGAATTCTAATAACAGGAATTGTAATAGAAGAGGTGCAGTTGCTATAAAGTGAGGGAAGGCTCCATTTAAGGAGCATTTCAGCACTTCCACATCACTACATTTTAGAGTTCTGCTGAAGGTTTGGATTCACTTGCTATCGATGGTATGTCCCATCAATGAAATTGAGTTTGATTTGCTTGCATTAAGTCATTTATCTTATAATCCTCCATGAGAGCAAAACCCTACTGCAGGTGTAAACATGGTCTGTAGATCACGCACACAAAAAACCCTTTGAGAAAGCTGTGTGAAATTATAAATTGTATAAAATTCCAAGATATGATTTTAGTCAAAGGAAGGAGCACCATTGATGCTGTCCTGGGTATTCTGCCCAAGGGGTTTACATTATAAAGTAGGTAGTATCTGTTAGCAAGTAAAAACCAATTTAGAGTATAATTTGAACTACTATTTATATCAAACAATTTATTGAATTGAGAGTTCCTAAAGGTTCTTATCTAATAAGTTACAGCATTTATAGCTTTACGATATCAATTATCATTAATCTTTGGTCCATTTTAACTGTCATTTAAATTGACTAAGTTAAGAGATTCCTGGGAAAACTATTCCTAACCTTGAGATTTTTAACTCTTTTATTCTAAAACATTCATCTGCGAAGCCATGCAACTTGCTGGTTTAATTACTTTTCCTCTGTGTTTTGGTTTGCTGTGGGAATAATTTGAAATTGATGACAACTTTAATTGTGGTACCATTAACCACATCGATTCACCATATTCTCATAGCATTTTAATTCAGGCAAATGCCTACTGGATCCAGAATAACACAAAGCAGTGGGTTAGTTTCTATGTACACATCGCTCAGCGGGCGTGTTCTAAATTGTAAATGTGGAAATAGATTGTGGACTAAAGGATTTTCATCTGGAATCCATCTATTTCATTAGCAACAAAAAAAAGCCGTTCTAAGTGAGACACCAAAGTAAGTTCTTCATCTGGTAATAAAATAGAAGATTTCTCTTATTTTCTTCAGGTCCTCGTTCCACCATTTGATCCTCATTTTGGTTTTCACCTTAGCAAAACCATACACCTTCAAACCAGGAAATGTGACTGTTATAAATACGTTATTGAGGAGAAAAACAGGAAGAAATATTTGGATTATTTTTTTTTTGGGGACCATCTGAATTGCAGTGTTACAACACTATTTCGAAACTTGCTGAGTAGCATGTTTTGCTAAGAGCAAATATTTAAATTACAGACCAGAATCTGTTGCTTTATTATCATAACCTAATAAGGTGGATCAACATGTTCTTATTTTTAATGTGGGCAGTGGAGAGAAGAGGAAAAGAAATATTTTAACTTTTTGAAGTCCACATTCCTTCTCCAGCAGGGTGACCATTTTAGTGACTGTATTTCTTGAAGCTGGAGAGAGAAAAACTCTTGAAGCAAAAAAATTGGAAGGGCATGGTGCTTCCATTTGCTGCCACTTCAACTATCCATTTAGCCAAGCCCAAAAATGCCTATTTAACAGAATGGAGAGCACATTAAGGAGAATATAATCACTGCTATGAAATACTGCTGTCACAGGCATATGCATTATAGAAAACCCCTGTTTAGGATGTAGAATTGCAACAATTATTTGTAGTAAATATTTTTTTTCCTGCATAACTGCTAGATTCCTCAGCAAATTCTCTGCTCCTTTTGAGAAGGTAAGCAAATGCAATTGTTCTGACATTATAGATGAGGGAAAAAATCACAGTATATAGATAGCATACATCAGAGTGCCATTTTGACACTGTGGTATGATGACTTTTAAAAAGAGGTAAATATCTATAAATACACATGAATAAATATAAATAAATATATATGTAAATTGGGTTTATATCAATATGTATATGTGTTTCTGCAGTATTAACAGGCACTGCAGAGGAAAGTCACCAGCAGCGGGTTAGTTCACTCCCTGAACATTAAGTCCTTCATGCTATTAGGTTGTAGGATTGTTCTAGGCACATTCAGCGAGGGGCCTTAGGAGGTCTCTCGTTTAACCTCCTGCTCAGGGTAGGTCAGTGTCTGAGGTCAGGGCTTCATCCAGTCAGGTACTGAAAGTCCCCAGTGACGGATGCTGTGCAGCCTCCCTGGGCAACCTTTCACAAAACCTGACTCTGTTTACAGCCAATAAATTTTCCTTGAACCTTGGACTGCACTTGAGAGCAGTGATGCATGTAGGGCTACACATTTAAGTTCAAGATTTCTTGTCCTTCCCATCCCCTAAATCAGCAGTATATTCAAATCCTCCTTCCTCCTCCTGACACGGTCCAGGTAAATTGCTCTAGCTTAGTTTTATGGACATAATGTCTGTATTGATATTTGCCTATAGAGAAGCTTAAAGAAACTGAAGCTTGGTCTGCCCTTCCTGCTTGTTTTCTTTCTTTTGAAAATACAAATCAATGCATAATTTTAAAACAGGTTATTGCAGAGTGAGCAAAACCAGGAGCCTCACTTTGCTTGAACTGCCTCTGATCCAGCGAGTCTGGCAGTGAGAGTTGTGCTGTGGGAAAGGACATAGACTTTTCAGTACTCAATTTCAGCCTTTCAGTGCTTTTTATATCCTTGGGACCACGGTTTACTTGTTCTTCTTAAGGGAGAAAACGATAGTAATGCCAGATGTTGGTATTGCTCTGTTCATTATTTGTTAACCAGGAAGATAGAGAGGTAATTAATATATATATTTATAATTCCTACTATTCTATCAAACAAAACTGGTGCTTTTTTTTTCCATCTCTAGATGAGGGCTGGAATAGTTGCTGTCTTTTGTACTGGGGCATGTTCATAAGATTTCTGGGGGGTTACAGTAATTGCCTGTAATGGGGCCATATTCTCAAATCACTCTTTGTTCTGTTTCTGAACTGTGGTTCATCACTCAGCGACTTTCTTCAACAGACAGGTACAGTGGCATGCAATCTTCAAGGCTAGGAATGTAAGAAGTGGGAAAACTGTCTAGTGGAAGGTTGTTTACAATTATCACTGAAGAATAATTAGGTACTTTTTGACTCTTGTCATTTGTCTTGTTAGGTAAAGTGTACACTGGAAACAAGCTAGCCACTTGTAAACTTTCCCAGCTATGCAACTTCATAAAGTACAGCACTTCATCAAAGCAGATCCATTAACCCTCTGACTGGTACTCTTCTCTTGGCTTTGATTGCAGCACCACACAGAAGCACCTAGCCCATCACTGCTGCCCCCATCAGCTTTGCCATTGGATGTATTAAACAATGCAGTGGCTGAATTCAGTACTGTGGAAGAACTCATCCGGTACCTGGAACCAGATCGGTGGCAGCTGGATTTGGAAGATTTGTATAGGCCAACGTGGCAACTTCTTGGAAAGGCATATATTCATGGGAGGAAATCAAGAGGTAAGTTACTCTTCTGTCTGGCTTTGTGGCTTTTGTTTTTTTCTATGGGTATGTTTTCTTAACAGAGACAGGAATTAAGAGCATTCCTCACCTTGAATTTTGGTTGCCCAAAAGGAATTAGTTAGAAAGACAGCAGAGATCAGTGTTATCTATTCTCACCATCATGTTAGAAGAACAAGGACAGTAACTCAATTCAAAGGACTTTAGCAGGATAAATTACCAAAGGGGGTTGAAAAATAAAAGTGGGCAGGGTAGGGAGCCTGGGAGATCTTTATTTCCACAGAGTAGCAGGGCATCTTGACTGGGTGACATAATTTAACTTTCGGGGTTTCTTTATTTTAAAACTTGAATTTTTGTTTGGGCTAGGTAATTTCTTAGGCTTCCTGGATCATGTGAATGGTTTATTTCCTTAGAATTGTTCCAATCTCTGCACCATATGAATTGAGAGCAGTTAGCTGAATGTTCCTCTTCCGTGATACCTGATGAAGTCCCTGTGTCCATGTCCAATTTTATCAGCTGAATCAGGTGTAAAATAGACTATGTATTCCAAGACTTGTCCAGCTGCATCTTGTTCAGCCATTTTCTTCCATCTACATTTGACATTCATGAATTTTCTACTGCATATCAGCCAGATGCTGCCCACCATTCCATGGTGAGATATTCTGTGTGGATGGACGGCATGCAGGCAATACCTCCTTCCTTGTCCACCATGCAGTGTGAAAAGGAAAACGTATGAGCATAACTGAATAGATTCCTCTGTTGACCAACATAAACTAGATTATCATCAGCAAGAAAAGGGAGGAAGGAAAAGCCTTCATAACTCAAATTTGCAGTTTTGGCAGCTAATTCTTAAATCAGAGCCTAAAAATCAACCCTTCTACCCTACCTGTATTGCTACAGCTACGCACACAGCAACTAACTCGAGAGTCAAAGAGGAGGAAGTCTCTTTAAAAGCTTTCAGCAGTGGACCATGCCTTTCAGATAGGCAATTAACACTTTCCTAATTAAAGATGCAGTATTTGCCAAACGTATGCCCTAAACATCCAGTAAGTGGGAGAAAACCAAATCAGAATATGCTATAACTTCACCTATACTAAAATGCAGTGGTTGGATAACATCTGTATAGACAAAACCAACTCCCTGCAAGGCAGATCTTAGAAAGAAACTATCAGAGGTAATCTTTTAAAGACTTATAATTAGAAGCTGAAATAGATTCTTCCCCTGAATAAACATATCACGGTATTGCCACATTTATCTTGAAGAGACCACCCTCAGACTGCATTGCTGAGTGTGTAATGTAATAGCCTGAGGTGGAAAATATGTCCAGTTGAAATGACATAGTTGTAATGTTAAGTCTATTCAATAGAGAGGGAAAGCAAAACTTTTTATTTGAACTAGTTTGTTTTTTTTGTACTTTTTTTCTTGTGTTGGTTTTGTTTTATTTTGGTTTTAAATGTTATTCTTATACTAGAAGTAGCAGTTTGCTGTATTTAAAAACCTTTTTAAGGAATGCATACCCTAAAATATTTGGGGGTTTTTTGAACTCTTTGATTCTATAATTAGATGTTTTCTTTTTGCAATATTTCAGTGTAAAGTCTGTGTGAATACTGTCCTGCTTTCATAGACAAACATCATTTTACATCTAGATTAAATGAAACTGTAATTAAAAGTGTATGTTACTGTATGTAGAGAAGAGAATTGTCCTCTACTCCTACTTAATAATTCATATGAAAAGGACTATATTTAGACAATCTAAATTCCAAGGAACTTCCCTGTCTGATGTTTTCTCTGGATAAAATTCTTCCAAAAACTAGGAAAGAAGAAACACCAAGTTCAGAGGCTTTGATGTCTAAATATAGTCCTAAATTCATTTATAGTATTAACCATACTTAATAAAGAAAATCATTTGCTGTGCAGAAAAATGATCCCATCACTGCTCACAGAAATCTAACCCTAATCTTTAGACCGTGTTCTGAAGTCTGCTTATCCAACCATAGTCCTCGGTAGATGCTTTTCTTGCATAGTTATGTGATCTGGTTTGGTTTTGGTTTTGGTTGGTTGGCCGGGGTATTTTTAACTCCTCGTTTGGAGTTTTGTAACAGCCTCGTCCTATTGTAGGAGTTAGTCAGAAACTTCCACTCCCAGGAACGTCTCCAAAGAGCTTAGGAATGAAAACCATCCTGCTGCTATCTGTGCCCCAACCAGAATTTTATTTGTTACACCGCCTGAGAGCAGCATCCACCTGGACAAATGCTTTGGGAAGGAGTTGCCCATGATCCTCGATACTCATCCCAGAAGATGCCGGTCGGTTGCATCCCCAGTTGCAGAACAGTTACTTCTGGGCTGGTGCAACTGTGAATTATTTCTGTTGCATGTGCCTTCGAAGTCACACTTTTGAAAGAGACCTTACTGTAGCCCAACCTGCACCCACATTTCTTTTCTCCCTTTATTTCCTTCTCCCGTTATTTTTATTTTAGTGTTTACCATTCATGTGCTACTGCAGAGCCTTCCATTCCTCCTGAGCTAGCGCTAGACAAAAAGAGCTTTGACTGTTGTGTCAAACACGATACATGAGTGGAAGCCAAGCTGAAGGAGTGTTTAAATGTTCACATTATAACAGGTACTGTAACTCAGTGCACTTGGGAAATCCACATAACCCTTTATTGTGGTTATGTAAACACTTTTAAGGGAATATATACATTCTCTCATCTAGCTTCATGCCCACAGTGTGTTAAAATAAATTTTGGACAGACAGATACTCTTTGAAAAAATAACAGCTTCATTCACACACTTCAAAGAAGTGATTATATAAGCACTAGATAAATTTGCCACAGACATTTTAATGAAATTGAATTACATAAGGTAGGGCAAGGGTTCACTGGGAGGTGTAACAGCAATATACCTTAGTCCCATTGTAAAGCGTGCTGCCATTTTTCATCTCTCCTGAAGCCTCTTGTAACAGTAAGGCACACTAAAAGATATCTGCTAAGAGCTGACTGCGTTTTTTTTTCCATGCAAAAAATCCAAGTCTCCAGATCTGAGTGGTTCAGTTCCAATTAATTCCAATTTTGTGACAAAATGTGTAATACATTTTCGTGCCTTGCCCTTTTCTCCGTGTTAGAACTGCAGCTGGTGCTGGGAAGTGGAGGCATTCCTCTGTTGCATCCAGCAGGCAGGAGGTAACGGAGAAAGAACACCGTGCAGGCATCTCTCTCCTGCTGCTTGGTGGGCTGGCTGGAAGAGGCAGCAGTGCCCAGCTTCTGGTTCCTATTTCTTCTGGTAAAGGGCTGAGCTGCAGTTGTGTTCAGATGCATAAGCTCAGCTTCTTGAAATCCACAGTACCAAGAATGTCAGTCTCTGTAGAAACCTACCAGTAGAAAGCATTAGCAAAACTACCATTTCTCTCGTGCTTTGGGCATTTTATCCTCATTTGGAGAGTTCCTTTACTGCATGTATGAAAGCATAGCAGGAGAAAGAACTCCATTCCTACCCACACTCCTTGATTAATGGAGGTAGACACGTCCACCCTTTACATGACTCAGCCTAGAGCTATTAGCTGATCAGAAGAGCTTAAATCATTTCTAATTTCTCACAGTGAATCTCTCCCCTGGAAGTTTTGTCTCTCTATTCCACTGCTCCCTTCTCAGCTTTCTCCAAGGAATGCTCTCGCAGTGTGGGAGGCAGGCTGGCGTCCTATCAGTAACTTTATTGGAGTTACTACACACTCCTTGCTTTTAAAGATCAGATTGTTTATTTAGGAGCCTATGTGAACCTGATAGCGATGGAATGAAGTGCCCCAGCTTGGCATTCACTGGTAAATGCAAGCAGAGAAAAGGCTTTAGTGCATTTAAATCACCTTTCACAACAATAAACCCTTGCTTATGGATGCCAGCCTATGGCTGTGGTCTGCAAGAGAAATGTTTGAAGAAACATGGAATGAAATTACTGACCCTGCTCCTGGGACAGTACCGGTGAGCATTTCTACTAGGAAAAATGCAGCTTCTAAATTATCTTTCTTATGTATTTTAATAAAATTGAGAGGTATTATCTTGCCTTCATAGGCTGAAGTTCTCCTTGGTGGCTTCTAAAGACTCTTTATACAGTCAGAAGAGGGGAAAGGGGTATTTCTCTGGAGGGAGATTCAGATCAGGAACATATTTTAGCTTTTTTTCTTTACAAACTGCTAGCAATAACTATAAAGCATTTGTCAAGTAATATCAATGCACTGGGATATTTTTTACTTAGTTTCTTCTTGATTTAGCTCAAAATCTATTGGTTTAAAGGTCTTTGCTGCTTAGTTCGAGACTTCAATTTCAGTCTACTCAGCAGACATATTATTATAGGGTTTTCTTTTCCCTTTCTTTCTTTCCTTTCTTTCCTTTCTTTCCTTCCTTTCCTTTCTTTCTTTCTTTCCTTTCTTTCCTTTTTCTTTCCTTTTTCTTTCCTTTTTCTTTCCTTTTTCTTTCCTTTTTCTTTCCTTTTTCTTTCCTTTCTTTCCTTTCTTTCCTTTCTTTCCTTTCTTTCCTTTCTTTCCTTTCTTTCCTTTCTTTCCTTT
>JANHFX010029438.1:0-52965 GCA_027560015.1 Chloroceryle amazona | reverse complement strand
GGGGGGAGAGAGGGGGGGGGGGGGGGGGGGGGGGGGGGGGGGGGTGGGGGGGGGGAGGTGGGGTGGGGGGGGGGGGGGGGGGGGGGGGGGGGGGGGGGGGGGGGGGTAGCTTGATACTGTTGCTGTGGAGTTAGAGAGACAATTGCCCTTTTAATATGAACTTTATCTCACTCCAGCCAAGCCACTCAGTTTCTCCATGCTGACAAGTTTTACTGTCCCTTGTCTGTCAGGGCAAAGCTAAGCAATCACTTTCCAACAGAAAGACCCTTGTCAAAGAAGAAAGTGTCTTCCTAAGAACGATCTGGTTTTTATATGAGAAAATACAGACATTTTTTTTTTCTGCAAAATCTTATTTCATTTCTGAGCACTCCCTTCCCCCACTGAATATGTAACATTAAAATGAAAAAAATAAGACCATTGGGTTGTTTTTTTTTTTTAATTATAGTATTTATCAAAGAGCAGCTTTCATTACTCTGGAAAAGAAATCAACTTGAGACTTTGGAATACTTCTGGAAACAGGTTTTGTTTTGTTTTTTTTTTAATTTGGTTTTAATATGGTTTCTTAAGGCCATTAAAACTTAAGCAAGAGCTGCATCTGCTCATCATCCCCCTTTTTTGAACATTTTAACTCACTGAGCCCTTTCAAACATATTTGATAGAGGGTGAGAGATCTAAAGATAGTAAGTTCCCGGGAGTTCTCTGAGGACACCCTACAAAGCCCACCCTTCCCACTGGAGAGGCTAGGGCATGAGCTGAACCATCATTAGGTATCAGAGAAGCCATCAACCCAGGTGTAAACTTTTGAGATGAGTCCCTGCTGCAAGGAACATGAGCTGAGAGGGATTCACTGGATTATTCACTGAAAGGAAGTGAGAGGCAGCTCAGCTGCAAGGACACCAAGTCCTGCAGGGCTGCACAGTTTTGCTACCCATGAGACCTGCAGCTAGAGTCTGCCTGTGGGCAAGGAAAAAAGTTAAGGCTGGATGACACAGCCTGCTTCAAGGCAGAGACATTTCAGGTTTTCCATGCCTACCATCTGCTCCCCTGAGGTCATGTCCTTGGTGAACAAGGCAGGCAGTGGGTTATGGCCCACGTGCTTCTTACCCACCATGCTGGCAACAGTGTGGATCCAGAGCCAACATCAAAATTCTGTCCTGTTCTGGAACTCTGATGCACCCCACTGGTGTAGCATGACCTCTGAGGACATCTGACAAGGGATGAACTGTTCTCTCCCTCCTGGAAGAGTTTGGGCTTAGGCCAGGTTTTTATGCCAACAGCATGAAGGTCTAGGCAAGGTTCTGCTAATGGTGCAGACTCAGCCCTTGACTCCAGAGGAACATGCCTTCATTACAGTCCTCCCCAACTGCCTCACGGGAAAACCATGTGGTGGGTGACACACACTTTTTCACCTCACAGCAGAGATGGTCTTTTCCTGCTTGCCCATATTTGCCCATCACAGAAATTATATCACTTGGCTGGCAGCTGGGAAAGCCCCAGCAGATGCAGTGCCCTGGCTGGGGGTAGCCAATCCTGACTGCTAATGAGGAGAAGATGTGGGTTACAGCTGTTTCAAGGGGACATCCCCTGCTGCAAACTCACATGCCTCTTTCCTCATTTTTTTCCCCACCACAGTTTACTACTCACCAAATCAAAGGCAGCAGATAAGATCCTTCTTAATTCGACCAGGTCTGCTTTGCAGAAGATCATTACATGCATAAAGTGAAAATCCTTTGTGCTGTCTTACAGCCCAGCACCTCCCAGAACCAAGCCTCCTCCAACAGTCAGCCTGAAGTGCTCAGACTTTCTTCTCATTCAAGTTGAGTGACTCTGGCGTGGATTCTTTCTTCTTTACTGCAGTTCATACGAGCATCTGGCATTCATCAGTGGTACAGGAGTTTATGATTCTGACAGGGAGGGTCAGGACATGCATGCTCAAGGGTCTCCCATTCTGCCCATTCCCAGAGCTAGAGATGCCTAGCTTTTGGCAGAGGGAAGGCTTGAAGGATTCATTTCCCAAGCTGTCCCTTGGGGTTTTTGTCAAAGGACTAGACACATGCTGGTCAAGGCACAGAGCTACTCTAATACTCTAGCCAAAGCAAAGCAACTTCTTCTGATATTTGATAGAGGCAAGTTAAGACCCAGCTACATTGATGCAGACAGAACCAGACAGAGAAATGCAAGACAACCACCTAGAACTAAAGAAAATGGCCCAGAAGAAACAGAGAGCCGTTTCTCCATTAGAGGACAGATTAACTCAGAGCAGCTACCTCCCAAGCTCAGTTCAGTATTCCCTAATCAAAGACAGCTTTCCATCGACACAGACAGGTGTCAGTAAGGCTGCTGTTAAGTCTCCCATCTCAGCAGTGGCTCAAATCAAGTACATGCCAGAACTTAACTTCTCTGAAGGCCAAGACCAAAGGACCCCCATACCCTTTTCCCCTGAAGGAGATTACTACAGCTGCTTCCAGAAGAGCTGAACATTGCATCTCCTCCAGCTTTTCGGCCTCATATTTGTTATTGTACCCAGCTCTAGGTGCAGCATAGAAATACAGGTTTTCATCTTTGTCTCTCCTTGTAACTGCATGGAAGAGTCTTGGGCTCCCTCTGTATGATGGTAGATCTGTACAAAGGACTCCATGGGTGAAAGCTTTAGTACTCTGCAGCACATGATCTCAGTGAGTGCAAATGCCCTGCAGAAACAAGAAGGCAGTGCTGTCACCCACTGTATAAAAGTGTTTAAAAGGAAAAGTGAAAGAAACCATCCTAACCCCAAAGCAACCTGACCACGGAGGGTTAAATCTTCCTATACCTTGGAAAGTGGATGCCAAGGATTCAAATCTCAAGATCTTGTATTTATAAGCAAGATCTCTAATCACCATTCCTCATCTCTGTAGTGGGCATGTACTCACACTTTTCACCCCATCCTTCATCAAACTGGCCCCTGCATTCCCCAGAAAAAGTTCGGTGCCTGGTTAAAGCACTCACACACAGAGTAAGGTTTTCCTGCAAAGCCACTGCATGCCCCCGCTTCCAGCAAGGGCTGGATAGCAGATCTAATGGGAAAGGGAAGGAACAACACTGTGCAGTTTCCCAGGCTTGCTTTTTAAGCAGAGTCCTGCTTGAAGACAAAGGTTTCCAGCTCCTTACAGCATTTCAGGGACTCACATCAGGAGCTGTTGAAAGGCCTGGGCCAGATCATTTGCAGCTACATCTCTGCCGCTCTCTAAGCTGATGCGCTTCAGCTCATCCACCAGATCACTAGAGGAAGACCTGGTCTGCTCTATTTTCTTGTAGTTATTTCCTCCTTCCCATAGTGTTTTGGAGTGTCAGGAGGTTTCCTCTATACACAAGATACAAGGTGCTGTCCAGATGCATGGGCAGACAGAGGACCTTTCACCCTCTGATGCTGCAGGCTTTTCTGTCTCCCACGGACATCCAAAGTATGCAGTAGTAGCCATGCTAGCCATGCCAACTCCAGGACCCTCTGCTGCTTGGGGAGCATCAGTTAGTGTTTTTGGTGCTGATTTTCCCAAGAGATTTTAGGATTGCCAGGGGTGAAAGATATCACCTCGTTCCTTCACAGATAGCTTGTACCAGCTCCTGCTGCCGTAACTGTGACAGACAGAGAGAGTGGCTGCAGCTGGTATGGCCTCAGGATGCAGGAAAGAGTGCAATGACTCGCAGGGCCAACTGGAGGAGAGCTGTTGCCTCTCCCTGCCCAAGTCTGTCATTACTTTGGGTAGCAAACCTAACAGGAGGTCTTGTGCCACCTGGCTTCCCACAGCTATGGGCAGCACACCCCTTTCCCTCTCTAAGCCACCCACTGCAGCTCACCCTGTCCCTGATCAGGGAATGGATCTAGCTTTTTAAAAAGTCAATACTGGGAAGAAAGAAGGAGGAAGGATTACTTTTGGAAGTGGGACCTTGGTGCAACATGGTTTTGTGGTGACATTACTCCCAACCTGCCTGCAATGACAGGAGCTGGGGAGAGACAGTCTGGGTTGAAGAGAGGGGAAGAAATTTGGTGAAGCGGCTGAGCGATGCCAGGTGCCTGGTGTGTGGCATGCACATCCTTCCCTGGCTGCCAGCTTTGCACCCTGCCAGCCACACACCACTCCAGAGATTCCCATTCGCTAGGGCTCTGCTTAACTTATGTTCTCACAATTTCCTACTGGGAAAAAAAGAGGGATGTAAAGTAGGTCTGAGGGAAACATCCTCTCCTCCTTGTTTACTAGCCAAGAAGAGCTGGCAACAAAAGGCCAGATCTGCCTGCTCCCTGGTGCTCTGGTTTATTTGTCTTTCCAACATGTGGAAAGAGACATGGAAGTATTTGAAAGGCTAAACTTTCCTACATTTCCACAGGACGGAAACACTCTACCCATCCCTGGCATCAGCATGTTTGTGGACTCCATATCTGTCACAGTCAGACTTGCACATCATCCTTCTTTGCAGTTAGAAATACCCAAACATCTCCCTAAACACCACCAGTCTCATTTTTATCTTTGATTTCAACTCACAAGCTAACACAATACCAGAAACTGTGATACTAGTCCTGAAAGTGAAACCCTATGTGCTACACCCTCAATGGAAATGGCTTCAGAGATGAATGAGAGCAGCGCTGACCTGCAGATGTGTCAGGAGACAACAGCGCAAGGCTCAGGCTCAGCATGGACTTCACCATGCCAGAGGATAAGCTTATGGTCCTCCCTACAGGAGGCCTGAGGGGAATAGCAACACAACTATGAAGGTACAACACCTCTGGATAAAGCAGGAAAGGGCAAAGTCCATCCCACTGCTACCTCTGCAAACAATCTGCATTACACCAATAGCACTGCCCACTGGTTTTGAGGCCATGAGGCAGACACCAACATCCTGCTTGATGGGGAATGGGAAGATGAAGCAAGAGCTGATAGTGAATCACTCAAATAGTGAGTGGCCCTGCTCCCCACATCCTTATGGTTTGACTCAATGATCTTAAAGGTCTTTTCCAACCTAAATTAGTCTATGATTCTAAATGCCACCTTCCAGCAGCTCTGAGTGATCAGCATATTGACATGGATATCTTTAAAAAACACAGGTTAAACGTCCATCAAGCAGACAGCGTTTCAAGTATAAAAGAAAAAAAAAAAAGATCAAGGGCCAGACAGGGTCTACAAAAGTGAGTGTAACCCCCCCACCAGAGATGTTTCTGCACAGATCTGTTTCCAAAGGAATGCAATACATAAACTCATTAGAGACACTAGCTCTTCTTAGGGATTTTACCCAGTTGAATAAAAGAGCATGCCATATTACCATTGGAATTAGCAGTTTGTGACGAGAGTCAGCACCAATAACCTGGTTCTGCTGGACACTACAAACGCACTTAGCAGGGACAGCAACCTAGCTGAATGTAAAAACAGACACAAGGAGTGAAAGAATGTGCAGGGAAATGGAGATCAAGTGCAAACCCAGTGGCATAGAGAGGTTTCCTGGGCCCAGCCTTGCATGTCCAGATTCCCCAAGGGTGCATCCTGACCACTCCAGGATGCAGGACAGACCCTGCTGTTGGTGCCAGCTGCATGAAAATACAATGCTAACCCTGTTTCTGGGCTGTGGAGCATCCCAGGACTAGGCATTTCTGCTGTCCCAGCACATCACACCCAGAGCCCACTGGAGTCAGGCTGCTGGCCAGGTCACATCAAAGTGCACTGGGGACAGCCACAGAATGTGGTGTGAAACACTGACTGGCCAAAATCAAGTCCACTGATCCCTGTGGGACACATTATGCTCCTTTAGCAGCATGGTCACATCTGGAAGAAATCTGAACAAGCTTCGTGGCTGCAGGCAGGGGTTCTGGGGAACCAATGGTGACAAGGCTGCCTCTTTGGAAATGCAAATGTTTGCAGGCCAGCAGGCTGCTGAAGGAAGGGAAGCAGAGGGTGGAGACTGTTGCTTTACCACACCTCCATAGGCCACAGGGACTTTGCTCTCCCTATCCAGACAGTTGCCCTGATGGGCATCCTCACTCCAACCTCATGCTGGGGCTTGGGTCTCTACAGCCATTTGAGTGTGAATTCACCCTTGGGCTCCCTTCTCCTGGCCTCAAAAACAACCCTGGTCTTCCCAATGGTGAGTGACTGAGAACTAAGGAAGATTTCTATTTGATCTGCTTGATTCATGCCACCATGCTGTCCCCTGTGGTGGATCACCATGACCCAGAAACAAGAAGATTCAGAACTGATGTTGTTTTAGCAACTGCTGGCATGTCTCCAGAAGCCGGTGCTGTTCGACCTCCTTGTGGTGACCATGCATCAGATGGCTAGGCCGGAGCTTGCCCAACACCTGGTCTTTCATGATGGTCACTGTCAGAGCCAAGATTTCTGGAGTTACTTTAGGAGATAGTTGCTTCTCCGCCTGTCTTCCTTCTCCTGTCTTTCAGGGGCATTCCATCAAAAGGTGGAGGGGCGTAGAGAAGCAGCCCGAGGTCAGCTGATCCCTTAGCCCAACGTTGTCTGGAGGATGTTAAATTCACATTATCAGATTAAAATTGTCATCAGTGACTCTTCATGGGGTGCAGTCTGTAACCTTTGGGAACTATCCAAATCTGCCCTCAGGACTAGAAAATATGATTTTTGCATTCAACTCACTTTTTGCATGTTTTCACGAAAATTGTCGCTTAGTAGAGAGTTTCACATGTTTTTTGATAGGAAAAGGAAATTCCCCAAACCTATTTTGGCTAACATTACAAAGCAGGTGAACACAAAACATACTGAAACAGTGATTTATAAGATAGGTGGTCTGCTATTCACTTATCCCTGTTCTCCACAGAGACCTCATCTCCCAGGTTGGATTCCTATGAGTGACTTCATGGTGGTGTTTCACCCCCTCCAGAGATGAAAGCAAATCACCTCATGGAAGACGTAGTTGTCCAGAGGAATTTAGCCACCTGGAAAGATGGGCAAAAGAAGACACCTACCATGCAACTCCTGAAAGGCATGAAAATTTGGATCAAATCTAGTTTTGTAAAACATCTGGCAAGATGCTTGTACTAGCTGAGGAGCTGCCTTCAATTACTGGCAGCAGCTTCCCTTAGGGCAAGAGCTGCTTTTCTTCTCCCTCACCCAGGAGGAACTGACTGATGTGAGGCTGCAGCACATAGCTTAAGAAGAGGAGTAAGAGAGGGAGAGAATGCAGAGAAATACTCATCCATGAACTGTACATTGCTGTGTCAAATCATGTCATTTAAGCCATTGCCCAAACCAAATCATATCCAAAAGTCCCATTCTCCAGATTCAGGTCCATCCTATGCCCAGTGCAGACCCTTGTTCATGTGTGTATACCAGAAAACACTGTAGCCTATCACTGCCCATTTCTCTGCCCAGCTGCTGTATTAAAACTAAGTCCTGGGGAAAAGGTGCACCCTCCAGGGTTGGGAAAGGTATCTGTAAGAAAGCAGCACCTCAACAGCAGAGCACAAAACCAACTGAATGTTGGTCAACACTGATAAAAGTCTTGACTGACAGAGATTTTTAGCACTGTTGCTGGTATTCCCATGAGGAACTAGCATGCAGAGCAAGAGCCTTCATATAATCAGAGCCAGCCCAAATCCTGGCCTCTGCTCATAGTCACTGACAGTTGATAGAAGTTTGCCCTTCTGGAAAGAGGAAACAGGAGTTGAAGCAAGAACTTCATTGCTGCTGGTAGCCACAGCCGTCACTGGCTGCTGAACTCATTCCATTTTTGTGCTGCAAGGGAACAGACAAACCCAGAGTGGCCAAGAGAGATGTGATCGAGTTCCAAGAAGCCTGTAAGCAAGCAGGTTACCCAATCAGCAAGGCCACTCTGCAAGAGTGCTGGGGCACCCTGCCCAAGGGCAAGAACAAGCCAGGATGGGAAAGGGAGTCCTGAGCTAGAAAGAAGAGAGGGCTAGGATAAGGGGAAGGTTCCTCAGAAATCCAGAAAAAAAAATATTAACAGGAAATCGTCTAGTTAGCAATGCAGCATTTAGCTAGGGAAAAGATCAGAAATATAGTTCTGCCCAAATATCTATAAGCAGCAGGGAATATTGCCATAACAAATAAGCACTTCAGGTTACACTTCGTAATCACAAAAGGAAACAAGAGCACTCATACTGGGAATCAGTCATCCCCTCAGAGAAGCCAGCCCCTCAGAGAAGCCACTGCTGAGAAAAGCCTGCCCTGTACCTCACCTTTACCTGTGCATGATAGGGCCATATCCCTCAGGTGTGAAAGTCTGGAGCTCAGTTTCTAATAGCACAAAAATCTGTATGAAGGGAAGACAGCTTTCAGGAGAAAGGATGCCTTTCACCTAGGTGTCATTGAGAGGACCTTTCTCATAACACCTCTGTCCCCTTCACCCCAAATTCTCCCTCAAGGACAAGCAAGATATCTGAAGGGAACAGGGGTGTTCACCCACCCGTAAAGCCTCACAAGTGGGTTTGTGCTTTTGTTGCACAGAACTGACAAAGAGGACTTTGGCCACCATGTATGCATCATTAAGGAGAGTCTGCTCTCTGCTTGCTTGGAGAAAGAGAAGGGTTCCCAGCAGGGATAAATCACTGCTCCCCAGAGCAGCATGTTAAGAGCGGCAGTGATTTCTGCCAGCTGGCAAGAGGGGTGGCCAAGCCTTGATCAGGTAGGCTTGAAGGTTCCCCTGGCATCACCTTTACTCAGGAAAAACTTTTTGGGAAAAAAAAAAAAAGAATGCTGGTGACAGCGTTGCCTTTGGGGCAGGGGTGAGTTCTACCTGGGCCTGGTGCCGAGTGCAGCTGGTATTAAACATTGCGAGAGGAATGTCACCCACAAGGAGCTTGTGGGTGCTGTAATGCTCTCAAGCCTGTGCTGAAATTCAAAGTGTCTGCCAGCACATCTGCAGCCGAAATCACACCCATGATGGGAAAGACTGAAGGTCACAGATACAAACAAATATTTGATGAGTCGATACAAGGCAGCCTTGAACACTGCACCTCCAGCATTGGGGAGGACCCCCCTCCGCCATGCCTGTGTGTGAATGCCCTACAGCATACCACCCACGCTGTGTTTGAGCTACCCCACTGTGTGCACACCGCTTGCTTTGTTAATGTTTAGACTTTCCCTGAAAGGCCTGTCTAGGCTCAGTGAGCAGCAATCAGCCACATAAATTAGCAGGAGACAAAGCGTTGCCTTCAAATACTGCTGTCATCTCTCTTTTCTGGAGGTGGAGGAGCCACGTTCCTCTTGGGCTTCTCTAGGTGACCTTTCCTCCACAGCCCACCCTCTCTGGGATCATCTGACCCACATCTCACCTGCTCTGGGGATAGCCACCAGAAACCCACCTGGCCACATTCCTTTCAACCCTCCTTCCAAGCCTGAATGGGCCCAGCGCAGCTCCTTAAAGCATCTCAAGGGCCTTGAGATGCCAACACATCTTCTGACTATCGCTCTCACAGCACAGTACAGGAACCAGCTGAGTGAGGGGCTCAGGAGGCCGTTTGGGTGAAAGCCCTGATCCATATGGCAACAGGACATAAGGGTGCTAATGGGATAAGAACCCTGCTTTGATAGACCTGCTTTGCTGATGCATGTCTGACTGTGTGACTTTGCCCTTGGGAAGCATGTGTCTGTGCTCCCCTGAGCACAAGGGACCAGAGCAGTCTCAGGGTTGTATTTAAGCTGCTATTGCTGATAAACCATGGATGTCGTCCCTCTAAAATCGTGGGAGGTTTGTACAGAATGCCAGGAAACATGATTTTTACACATTCAGTAGTCTGTTTGGTATCTCTAACACCTTCTCCTGGTACTCAGCTCTTTGTCTCTCTCCATCTTCTCTTGCTTCTCTGTCTCCTTCCAAATCCCGTGGGATTTCTTCCATCCCAACACCAAGGAAAACCAGCATCCTTGGATCCAGATGCAGGAATATCATCATGCTGGGTGGTAGACTTTTTGCTCCATCAGGACCTGTGAAACAGTGAGAATTGTCCTCCCCTCTAAATTTTGTTGTGGGAAGCCTGCATCGCCTGAGGGAAATGTCCTTCATGACATGAAGAAGAAGAACAAAGTGTTTTACCGAAACCTGAGACTTGGTGGGATGGAGTTTGTCTCATCTCCTGACTCAGCAAACCTGTGTGGACCAGCTGTATATGCCCCAAGTGACTGCTTGCTCTGCTGGGAGTTTGTGGAAAGCTGGGAGAGAAAGAAGTGTTAGGGGTTTTTTTTTGTTTGGGGTTGGGGTTTTGTTTGTTTGTTTGTTTGTTTTTCCCTGTACGTTTTCATCTAGAAAAATAATCCTGGCCATGCCACAGGCCCTCCAGCCAAATTTACTGCCCTATCAGACCGTGGCAGGAGAGCATAACCCTCACCAGCCCTCCCACATCCATCCAGCATCTCAGTGCAGCTCATCCAGCTGGTGCAGATTCATGGCTCTGCTGTGGCTATCCTGAGGAAAGTCTGGTTTAAAAGAAATTAAGAGGATATTGCAGCATTTTTACAGGATTAGTTTAACTGAGATCTGTGCCACAGACAGCAATGAACGCCAACACCACTCCTCAGAAAGAGGAACCTATAAGACAGACCTGATCACAAATCTCTCTCTTATCCAACAACAAGTTATTTTCCCAGATAGCTCAGGAAAGGTGAGCCGTGCCACAGGGCCAGATTAAAACTCCTTTCATTTCTCAAGAGCTCAGCTTTCATCACCCAGACTCCATGTACCATCTAAATTGAGAGCCACAAGACAATACTCACTCTGGTGAGCTGTTATCCTCGTTACAGGAGTAGGGCATTTATTCTCACTAAATCCCCCCAAATCCTCCTCAACGTGTAGGTGCAAAAGCAGCAAAATGCCCCATTAACCAGTTTATCCCCAGCCCTGCCTCATCCTCCCAGAAAACAAGGTTTGCAACAGGTTTTGTCTGAATTCTCCAGCTACATGGCCTTTTCTTTTTTAACACCTGCCTGACCAAGCACAGCCGCAGGGCTCAGTGAAGCAGGCTTGACTTTCAGCCTTTGAGGTGGTTTCAGACCTAAAATCCTGGTGCTAAAAATATACCCCACCACTTTCAAGAACTAAAAAAGTGGTTGTATGCTGTGTTAATTTACCTGCTGGCCTGGATTTAGCATCCCCATATGTCTGCTAGTAAGCTATTTCTGCTTTAAAGAGGTATGTTATCTTCTATCTTTTTTTCATTTTAAGTCTTAGTTTATGATCCACAATGAAAGGGCCATTTAAAAAAAAAAAAAAAAATCATGCTCTTCTGCAGCATGCTCGGGTGCTCTGGTTCCTCCCAGCCATACAGCTGCGTGGGTTTCTGAAGAGGTCCACATACAATAGCTATTTCTCTAAAAAGCTTCTCAAAGATTCCAAGGGGTGGCCTAGCACCAGGATTTCCAAGCCTGAAAATGGATGTGGTCCCATCCTGCTGGCCTTGAATGTGCTGGGGCTGGTGCCTCCCACCTAGGCTTGGGGTAAACCTTTAGGCTACAGACTCTGTATAGTCCAGAAACATCTAGCTGGAGACAGAAGGAAGTCCTGTGATTTCCACTGTACATTATTGCCTGTATATAATGGGTGTTCCCACCAAAGCTTGACAAGCTTTATGCTCTTGCTGCAGCTCCAGGGCAGGTTGCCCTTAAAGAAGAGGAGAGCCCTGTATAGTTTTGTTCCTGCACACAAGCACTGCTCTGCCCACCCAAGCTTGCTCCTGAAAAGGCTCAGGATGTGTAAATTTGGCAATGTAGCAGCTTGGGAACAGCGTGGGTGTCACGTTCAGCTGTGTGACCACAAGAACACTTGCACATCACCTCCTGGATGAGTACCAGATCCCACACTGCTAGCAGTCCAGCAGCACAATGAGCTCTGTGCTCTCTTCTTCTGGTGGAAGAGCTGGCCCTCAGAGTCAGATGTGATTTTGGGCCTGAAAATGTCCCTGAAGCTGCCCATACAGATACAGACACCACAGGAGTAATCCAGCCACCTCTGCCAGCACCATGTGCTTGTCTGGGCCCTCCTCTGCTGCTGGATGGCTCATCCATCCTAATGCACCTACAGATTCCTCTCATCCAGGATGCTGTGATGACTAAAGGACAGGGAGATACAGACCACAGAGTTTATTACCTTCTCCAGAAGCTGTGCATGTGGCTTTCTCCCTGAAGTCCTATCAGGATTATCTTTATTATTCATACATGAGCAAAATTCTTCATTTTAAGGAAGGGACTCACTGACTGGGACACCACCTGTGTGGCTGGGAGTTGGAGGCATATATGAGCATCCAAGTCAGCCCATGAGTGCAGATGTGAGCTCCAAGCCAAGCATGCCAGTGAGGCTGGCAGTGTGTATCATTCTTGAGGTTTGGGGTCTGGGCACACAACTGCTGGCTCAGGGCATTGTTGCAGATACATGCAGGTCCATACTACCATCACCACTGCACCCAGCTGCAGGGCACAGGGAGGACGTGAAACTTGTCTCAAGCTCAGGATTTGTAAGAAAGGGTATTTCAACATGCAAATCACTGGTGCTTCCCACTCCCTCCCAGACACCAGCCCGGCCCTGTCAGACCTCAGCATAGCCGCTGCCGTTATCACACAAGTATTGCCACAGCATATGGTAGCCCTGTCTTTGAGCTCGGTGGCACACCTAGAAGAGAAACTACCCAATGTCAGCTGTTTCTACACATGTTTAAAGCCAGGTTCATCTTGGGTCACTCCAGACTTTCTGCTGTGCAAATGCCCTGCAGTTACTGAGTTGACACCACAAAAGTGATGAGGCACCAGAACTGGACTAACGCAGAGAGGGGAGCAGGCTGGTTGTAAACAGTGTTTAAAAACTCTTGTGTCTTAGCTCCTTGCCTCTGAGTTACTGTGGAGCTTATTAAAATTCAAGCAAAATTAGACAAAAGCTCCAGAAGGGACATTTCCAACACCTGTGTTGCAATAAGCCCTATCAACAGGTGAGCAACATCCTGCCATAGAATCTTAGAATCATTAAGGTTGGAAAAGGCCTCGAAGATCATCATGTCCAGCCTTGAGGAGTTGATGAGCAGCAGCGTGGAGTAACTTCCCTCCTGGAGACCCTCTGGCACTACATAGTGCAGGCTGCATGGTGCGCCTCAGTGTTTGCTACCTCTATAGCACCACCGCAGTCACAGGCTTAGGTCTGAGGTGGTCTTAAGAGGCGGCTTAGTTGTAGAGGCAGTCTCTGTGCTTTATTACCCTGGCATGACACCGTCTGGAAAAACAGCAGCAGATGTCTGCCTGGGGAGGCTGAGGGAGAGATTAACATGCTCACGGCCAACAGGGGAGGCAGTGAGGGGGACTCTGGCCGTTGGGTTTCTGAACAAGGCTCCTTCCATGAACATATGAGCTATGTCACCCAAGCAGAGACATGAGGAGGAGAGACAGGAGAACATCTCCAGGTCTTGTTACCCACAGAAGTAAATGGATGAGAAAAGAGTGAGAAACCACCTCCAGAAAAGTCCAGAAACTAGTTAGTTCAGGCAACCAAAAACTGGTATTTCACTTTGAAAGGCAAACTGTAAAAACAATTCTTCATGCAGTCATCCCTGTGACTGAGAAAGCAGCTGCAGAGGGTTTCGTGGTTTGTTTTGTTATTTTTAATGTGAAACTGAGCAGCAGAAGTATGAACGAAAACCTTACAGAGCAGAGATTTCACATATTTACGTGCAATTAGGAGATTCTTGGCAAGATGTACTTTACTACCCATTCCCCCGTCACTTTTGGGCTCTCTGATGCCAGCTTGCAAGAGCTGTAGTCTTTGGTGACTAACAATGCATCCAGTGACTCTGAATTGCCATTCAGGGACCACCATCAACTCAGGGCTCAGTCAGACCCTTGGTATACCCTTAGGTCACTCACCTCCTCCCAAGTGTGATGTGAGTTAAGCATCCTATGGGCCTTGCTTCCCATCCTGGCTCTCACTGTCTTCCTGATTCGGTCCCTTCAAGGGACCTCGCTGGTAGGGCTGCTCCTCACCTCCCGCCTGGCTTCTCCTCCACTCCAGGACCACATCACCTCCTCCCCCACAAAGAGAAGCCTGTGCAGGAGCACCGGGGCTCATGCCATACCGAGTGGAGTCATAAAGCTCCTTTTAAGCTGGCCAGCACAAAGCCGAGCCTGTTCAGCTGCAGGTTGGGGTTGCCGCCTGCCCTCCCTGCCTCTGCCAGGCACTGAGTCATTGCCCCAACACAGGGCTGCCAGCCCAGTGCAGGCAGCTGACAGGGGGAAACCTGCCCCACTAACCGCTGCAACAGGCCAAATGTATTGCCTCCAGGTATTGCTTTTTCCCAGAGATGCAAATAGGAAGTATTGTGGAAAAGACCCAGGTCTGCCAGGGAAAGGGGCAGGCACATGGAAAGGGTTATGTGAAATCATCTTCAGGTTTGTATTGTCCACCATGAACTCCTTTCAAAGCTCTTTTTAGCATAAAGAAAGAGGCAAGGGTTTCTACCTGCTTCCTTTTGCAAGGCAGGGAAAGTGGAAGATATTTTCCAGTTTGCAATGCTCATGTTTTTTGCCCGGATTCTCCTGCATTGGCAGCCAGAGTTGGGGCTGCAAAGAAATCTCCGCTGTTGTCTAAAGCAGCACAAATACAAGAGACACAGTCTCTGCCCACAGAAAAAAAAAAAAAAAGCAACAAGAGGGTCTTGGCACTTTTTCAAGTTTTTAAAGCATTTTTATGATTCTAAGTCCTTTTTTTTTTTTACACTCTTTGCTGGCAACAAAGTGATGATCACAGGTCAGAAGCTTTACTGGTGCCCAAGGAATCAAGCTGCTGGTTCTCTTAAACTCCCTTGAAAAGTACAACCCAGATCCCTAGGGGTAAATGGAGACACAAGCCTCCCGCAGAGATTTAATGCATATCATTAGCAGACAGGGAGGAGAGCTAGACACACTGTGATGTCAGTCTACTGTCTAAGTCATAGCAATATAAAAATTAAATAAAAGGCAGTGTAAAGCTGGGAAAAGGGTCCTGCTGAGAGCCTGGAATATGAGGTGTGTTGGAGAAACATACTCCTGGCCCATGCCTGTGATCCAGGTACACACTCCCTTAAAGGCCAGTTAGCACTAGCAGGAAAGAGCAGCAGCCAGTTTAAAATGGAGGGAAGTGAGAGACCTGGAACCGAAAAAATAGAGCCCTTGAGCACCTCACCTGCCCCCAGCTGTGCAAGCTCAACAGCTGGGAGCCCTGGGCACTCACTTTGCAAAGGCTGAGTCACACTCCTAAATAAGTCCCAACCAGCTGGTTTCGCTTAGTAATTGCCTTCTTAAATTGAATTAGAAACAGGGGCTGAGGGGGAAGAGAAGCCTAACACCTTAAAAGTCTGCAAGCTGAGAGAAAAATAACTTCAGCACAGGGGAAAAAAAAAAGAGTCAATGCAGGCCAGAAATTCATCCTCTCCCTTTATTTTTTGTCTTCCTGACTCTGCCTTCCCTCTCCCTTTCTCTTTCAGGTTATTCAAAGCATACGGGGCGTAGAGCTTCAGCCAGTGTCATCCTAATGTCCTTCTGAATGTCTAAACCCAGATGAAGCAGCAAGGACTGATTTGCAAATTGGCATCAGTGATGCACAGGCTGATGAAGGCTTCCCACACTTCCACCCTGTGCTAAAGCCAAGTTCACTCAGTTTCTGTCTCCATAGATATCATGGGCATTCTCCAACAAATAAATGTTTATTTGTCTGAGACACTGGCTAATTGCGCCATGATCTCATCTGGACTCATGCATGGGTCTTGTTCTTCTTACAAGCATCACAGATTTTAGTATTGACCTCCCTGGTCACAACAGGTGGATCACCTCCAACTTCTACACGTGTGCTGAGCTGAACACCATGTATTTGCTCTGCAAGGAAAGCCTATGGTCTTGACCAACAAGCAGAAAGCTCTGAAGGGATGAGTGGACTTAGCCACCACCTGAGATGGCTCAGCCTCTCATGCCACAGTTAGGCCAGCACAGCACATTTCAGCTGTGCTGACCCAAAAGCTCCAAAGCTATAAAGGGAAGGGGGTCAGACTCCTAAAAAATAATAAAAAAAACCCAACAAAGTTCTGCTACTACCGCTGGCAAGCAGAGAGAAGAGGCTCCCTTCCCATGCCAGGGCTGGCCAGAGGGGCTCCCTCTGCAAAGAGGGTGGTTACCTCGGGCACATCAGGGCATACTGGAGATGCTTGCTCCTCTGACTTAGCCCCCGGCCAGTCTCACATGGAGCAGCACTGGCCTTTCCACTGCCCAACCAGCAACCACGGGGCATCCCTACTCACCTTCTGGTCTGGGGAACCAGGCCTTTACCCTTCCTCCCTTTTTTCTTTTTTTCTTCTTAACTTAATTAACTGATTTTGCAGGGACATGTCCTGAAATGGGTCTCACCAACAAAGCTATTTTAAACGAGGCTTCCCTTAGCTTTCCGAGGGCCAGCAATTCCCTTCCCCCAGTAGGATGCTCTGCCCATGCAGCACACAATGCACTTGAGAACTGAGGCACAATGGGGAGGAAGTGCTGCAAAGCTGCTAGGATGGCTGGGACTCCCAGTGCAGCTCTCCACACAGCCACCTGTCCCAGTCTCCAGCTCCACTGTTTGCTCTGAGTCCTGGGGACTTTGGCCATGGCTAGGGATCTCCAGCTGCAGGCAGGCCAGCAAGCCTGCTTGAAGATGCCTTGGCTCCTCCATTTCAGCCAGCCAGAATGGTCTCCCCTGAAACACATCTGGCAAATCCAAGCTGGATAGTTTTGGGCAGACCAAATCAGGATTTGCAATTGAAGAAGCTCCCTCAATAGCACTGTAGTGTGTTGCAGGCACCGGAGAACAGAACAGCCAGCTGAATCACCCTCTGGTGCCCTCCCATCAGCCCTGAGCCCTTAATTTACCCGACGTTCCAATTAACCTCACTGCAGTCCTTCCCCCTCTGTAGCTTCTGGAATTCACTGTGTCCTGTTCCCCGAGTGCTGGCATCCATCTCTCCCAGGGCTCCTCTCAAAGGGCAATTCCTTGCAAGGAAAAGCCCTGGCAAATCATATCCTTTCCCTCCCTTTAACCATGCTCGTGTTTAACTTCATAACCCTGTTGGGGCTGGCTGTGCTCCACAGCAAAGCCATGTGGATAGTCCCATCTCCAGCCAATGCTTTACCTAATAGGAATGATATGGATTTTGTACAGTTGTCTACACTACTCGGAGCCAGGCACTTGCTAGGGGGAGAGAGAATAGTTTCCAGTTTGTTTAACCTTGCTCCAGGTGAGCACTTGGTAATCGAGTTTACATTAAAAAATTATTTATTTTGGTAGCAATTCTTTCCTTTCCAAAGCAATAAAAAGTCAAGCCAGCCCTTGCAGCTCAGGTGAGTAACTTTTAACTTCTCCTTAGAAAGAGGTTGTATATGTACTAAATTTCAGGCACACAATAAACACAAAAGTCAGATGGGAAACTGCTCAAGGATCCACAAGGCACTGAAGCCCTGAAAATCCTCACCCAGCTGAGCCCCCTGCAAGGACCTAACCTGCAGCCTTCACACAGCACCGGCGCTAAAGCGCTGCCAAGCATCAGTAACTGCTCCTGACAGCCTTGCATGAAGTCCTCATCAAGATGTCAGGACCAATTAGTAAGCAAGCAGGAGCCAGGAGAGAGAGCACTCCCCATGTCGGGTGGATGCAGTCTGCAAGTTGTACGCAAAGGGACTGAGGGACTGTGACCTTTGTGAGATACACTAGTAGGACCCTTCAGCAAGGAGACCCTGCTATCACCTAAGGAGGGAGACACTCTGCTGCAGGATAACCTGCTGGGAGTTCTCTCCCGGACGTAAAAACCCAAGCAAAGTCAGCCATGACTTCAGGGATGAAGAAACCTAGTTTTCTGCACCCCGTTCACCAAGAAAGTCATTCTGCCCAAGAGAAATAAGAAACTCCCACCCAAAGTGACTGAAACATTCTCCATGCCCCAGAGTACCTCCTCCAACCCACAGACCAACTGCTTTCCTTCTTCACTAACTTTGTCCCCTGATCTTTACTTTTCACAGTCTCAGACATGATCACTAGGCTAACCAAGACCCCTTTGGCAGCGCAGGTACTTTTCACAGGAGAGGGAAACTCCACCTCAAGCAGAACTGGGATCTGGAAAGAAGTCACCATCCCCTCCACAGGGGTGTAGAGTCTGATAGGACACGTGTCCAGTGTCTGTCTGATAGCAAAACCTGATGTTTGTTAGACCACACCCTACTCTTTTCCACAGTAGCTGGTATGAGCAGCCTGACTAGGAACCTTGGCCTACAGAGACCTTCCTACTCATAATCTAGAACAAAGGTGACTCCTGTTCATAGCGCAACCTCCCTGAGATCCTATATTTGGGTAATGAGCAGAGTGGGGTGGACCCCTCTCCAGCTCTGGTGGGGGTAGGCACCTGCTGTGAAGTGCCTCATGCTGTCCTCATCTTCGGCTGGCTGGAGATGGGAAGGAAGGACAGTAACATAGTGCCTGCCAGCCAGAGATCCCTCCCTCCCACATCACATTGACATTGGCAATCATCCTCAGCCTCTCTTCCTCTGCCTTCCTTTCTCTTTTAAAGATTTTCTCCCCTCCCCATAATCATTCAGGCCTCAAATTGACTCTGTGACTCCTTGCTAGGTAGAAGAGGGGCCTCAGGGGGCACTGAAGCTGATGCAGAGGTGGTTTTTCTCTGCTTAGAGGTGTTTTTGCAAATGAGTCCTCACATGTGTTTCACAACAGGCAGACTACCACCAGCAAATGATGTAGTAAGTGCCTGCAATCCTGGCCCAGAGAAGACAAATGCAGTCTGTTTGGCTGCAGAAGGCTCACAGGATATAGTAGAAGAGTTTATTAAACTCACTTTGGTCATGCTCCAAAGTGCACTGAAAGTCGGGGGAGGGTCTCCCTATGACATGAATGGGTTTTAGATGAGGGTTGATACCAGTAAGCTGTGTGTTTGGGAGCTGCTGCTAACCCAGCTGAGTCCTGTGGTTATTACTGTGCATGTAAGGCGTCCCTAATAAAATAAAGATGACAACTGGCCTCCTGTGTTTAATAATCTGTGATGACTAATGGATCGTCTGTGTTTGTTAATACCCATCTCTTACACAGCTTTGTCTTTCTCTAGCTAGTGCCCAGCTTGCCCTGTGTTACCAAAACCACAGCCAGCTTTCCTGCAGAAGGTGAATTCCTTTCAGAGTTGCATTTCATTTGCTGCAAGCTACCCCTTTAAATCCGAGCTTTTACATCCAGTTACTCCAGAGAATATGAGGAATGCCTCTGCTGTTTTTTCACCAAGCCCACCTAGCCGTTTTTGGACAGAAGGAAGCATCTGAGAGGGAGGGCACATTTTTCCCTCTTTGAATCACAGAAGGAACACCACAGTTCATTCCTCATGTCCAAGCTGCTTAACCCTTCTCATATCCAAGCAGCCCTTCAGCTTCTCCTCCAGTGGCATCAGAGCCTCTTGCTATTACTGCCTGCTGGTCTGAAAGCCCAGGACCTGTACTAGTTACCCATGGGAAACAAAAGCATAGGTTTTTCTGTTCTTTCAGAGCTATAGCCAAGAAAAGTCACTACCACCTTGATCCTATGATATGAACCACAGCCTGACACACAGCCCCACAGCAACTCTAAACCTGGAGAGATTCTTCTTTCTCCAAAACAAGTTAAAAATGTTTTTTTCCTTCCCACTCTTTTATCCACTGCCACAACAGCTGGTCTCCTTGGGCTTACTGTACAGCCCTCCGGCTTAGCTCAGTTTTCAAGCACACTAAATTTGCATCCACACCACATGACCAAGGCATTAAGCCTCCCCACGTGACCAGCAAAGAGTTCATTGGTATAAGTCTGGCTGCAGGGACTGACTTTCTGATGCTCCTAACGCTGCTGAGAGGTTCCCCTATCTCCTTCTCATGCTCCTGTGGGGTGATGTGGCATAACAGATCACTGGGCCAGAGAGCACAGGGAAGTTCAGAGCACAAGCTGTGGGAGTTGAGTTTTATGTATACAGAGAAGGTGTCCCAAGTAATTTTTTTCTAGCACTCGAACACAGGTTAAGTTATCCAAATAGGCAAAGCCAAGGATGAAAGCAAAGCAGGTCACATCTTCTCTCTGCCACCACCTAGAGAGTGACAGAACCCGGTCACATTTTTATGATCATAGATGCTCGGTTTTATATCTGCTATCCCTAAGTTAAAGCATTCCCCAAGATGACTCCAGGTAATCTGAACTTTAGATGTACTTTTAAACTGAGATGGTGATTGAGATGCTTGTTCGGTAACAGGCCCACTCTTAACAAAAAGAAAATGCCATATAACAAAACACTGAAACCACCAAAATCTGACAGATGTGCCTCTTTGGAAGGCTGTAAAGTCAAATTCCATAGCAACAATTTTACAGTGAAAGAAACAAGTTATTTCAGGTGCTCCACACTATGGGTACTTAGGGAATTATCACATCTCAGCTGAGCCACATCAGCATCTGCACCTGCACTCCCAGAAGTGGAGAAGCCCCAGTGATGGAGCAATACTGCTTACTCTGACATGGGATTACACTCTGTCTCCTGGCCCAGTAGGCTGTGCTAGGACACAGGGAGCACATCTGAGTGCTCAGGCTACACTTCCACCATCAGGAAACTGTGCACCAGACCACTCAACAACACATATTTCATCTCAGCTTTGCATGAGCAGAACAACTAATTTCTACCCATTTATCCATGGCGATGGAATTTATGCTGCTTTGTGCTAGAGAACAGGCAGTACCTGGTCCAACGTGGAGTTAGCAGGGCACAGAGGTAGGCAGCTCCTGATGTGGCGCAAGGCTTTCCAGCTAGCCTGCCAAAAACATTTAACAATTCTGAAACAGAAAAGTGAGTTTGCATCAGTGATTAGTGCCTTGCATCATGGAGCTGGGCTATTTTTTTGATGTGGTTACCAGGAGCCCTGGAAGCACAGCCTCCAGCCCAGGGCATGAGCATCGCAAAGGACAGGAGGCAGCACAGGATTCACCATGTGATGAGCAGCACTGTTACCCTTACTTCATTCTGGAGAGCTGAGCCTTGAAATGTGGTTATAGGAGGACAAAACTGATGAACAGACAAATCTCATCTCCTCCAACACGCTTCCAGAAAAGTGGAAGAGCCTAAAAACCTTAAAATCTGCCAGTAAAAAATCACCACTAAATTAAAAAATAAAAACAACAAAAACCTACATGGTTTAGCAGCACCCAAGATGCTAAGACAGTAGCTGTGCAAGGGGATAACAAAACATTTCTAAAACAACCAGCTGTACTCATGCAGTTCTGATGGTTTCTGCTTGTGGTCAAAAGGACAAGAATATTCCCTTTCCCTTGAAAGCTTCATTGGTCTACAGGTGTGCCAGGACTCGCAGCCACTTCACCAGAAGTTTAATGTACTCTTTGTCATCGTGCCCAAGGCCAAGACCCCTCTCTGCAGCACTGTTCAAGCATGCACAACAAAGACAACCCCTATCTCAAGCAGCTTACAGGCTGAGAACAGATGGATTGTGTTGTAAGGAATTAATTGGTAGCCTTTGGAGGAGAGCAGAGCACAGCAGCTGTTGCCCAGCACTGAAATATTTCTGCCTCTGGGGAGGAGTGTGGCAGCTGCTTCTGCAGGGATCTCGGGTATAGCCATGACTGGAGTGGGTTGTGGCAGCTCACAGCAAGATGCTTCAACATCCTGAGAAACCAAGGACATCTCAACCCAGATACTAGACCTGTTTTGCATTTATTGAAAAGCACATGTTCACCAAACATCTACTAGGGCAGAAAATATACAGCAATTTACTCCTTACCTGCAACTGAGTCAAGGAACATGTTTCTAGTGGGTCACTGGTCATATGCAAAGCCCACAGAGACCAGAAGTGAATTTCTACCCGTGCTACAGACCTGGTTTTCCAAACAGACCGCAGACCAAATGCATGAGCTACTGAAACAGGCCAAAGAGAGACAGACAGTACATCGCTGTTGGTGGCTGGAGAGCAGTCTGGCAGAGAGGGACCGGGGAGTACTGGTTGATTACCAGCAATGTGCCCAGGTGGCACAGCAGGCCAATGGCATCTTGGCCTGTATCAGGAATAGTGTGGCCAGCAGGTCTAGGGATGTAATTCTGCCCCTGTACTCAGCACTGGTGAGTCCTCACCTCGAGTACTGTGTGCAGTTCTGGGCCCCTCACTTCCAGAAGGATCTTGAGGTGCTGGAGCGGGTCCAGAGGAGAGTGACGAGGCTGGGGAAGGGACTGGAGGGAAAGTCTTATGAGGAGACACTGAGGGAGCTGGGATTGTTCAGCTTGGAGAAAAGGAGGCTCAAGGGGGGGATCTTATCACTCTCTACAACTACCTGAAAGGAAGGTGTAGTCAGGTGGGGGTCGGGCTCTTCTCCCAGGCAACTAGTGACAGGGCATGACCTGAAGCTGCACCAGGGGAGGTTTAGGTTGGATCTTAGGAAGCATTTCCTCATGGAAGGGTGATGGAACACTGGAATGGCCTGCCCAGGGAGGTAGTGGAATCGCCATCCCTGCAGGTGTTTAAGGAAAGACTGGATGTGGTGCTTAGTGACATGGTCTAGCTGATGTCATGGTGTTGGGTCATAGGCTGAACTTGATGATCTTGGAGGTCTATTCCAGACTCAGAAATTCTGTGATTCTGTGAGGCTCAGGCACTTAAGTCCCTTCTGGTCCTCAGGAAATCCCGTCTCTCTCTTCTGAAGATACACAGAGACACTAAGGTGTGGTGTGCTGATGGAAGAGGCTTTCTCAGCACTTTCCCTTTCAGGAGTAAAACAAGCTCACCCACAGATGCCGAAGCTCTGATGTGAGATGCAAGTAGCCAAGAGATTTGTACCTCTCCAGTCCCCATCATTTTTTTGAGAGCAACAGAGCAACTAAGCTGAGAAAGAAAGAAGGAAAAGGAAAGCAATAAATGCTCTGAAATATGCTATTATTATCTGCAAGAGCTGGCACTCCAGCAGAAGCTTCAGCATATTTCTCAAGACCCTTCTCCAATACCAGCATTGTCACTTTTCAGACAAAACACACCTGTACCCAAAAACATAGAGAAATTCTCAGAAACTCCACCCAACTTCTCTGATCATAGCCACAGTTTCACAAGCGGTGTCAGCAGCAACACCTATGCCATCAGTTTTGCTGGGTTATTCTTAGCCTGGGTCAGTTCCCTGCTCTATTTTACTCCTGGCCCCACAAATTGGTGTCGTGGATAAACAGGGAGGCAGGTACAGGGAGCATTGCTCAAGCCTGTATTGCTGTGAAGAGAAACATTTGGTTAATGTTTCCCAAAAAGGTTCTTTGCTTTGAGCAGGGAGAGAGTAGGTATTCCTGAATAGCATCAGGAAGGCAGCTGAAAATTAAACCTTGTCGAGAAGACCCTGGCAGAAGTTAATGGTATGTTAACAAAGATGCTTCCCTCAGCTTCAGAGGGATGCAGTAGCAGAGGGCTCCCCCCAGCATCAGCACCCATCCTGCTTGGAATGCTTGACATGCTCCAGGCTGCTGCCAAGGGTGGTATTAACAGTCTACATGCCAGTTTGCTTCAAAACAGCTTTGTCCAAAGACTGCAATGTAGACATGCCCTTAAGGTGCAACAACTACTACAGCAATAGCGGCAGTTTAGAGATGAAGAAATTAAGGTAATTACTTTCACCCTAACTGGCTTGCCTCCCCATCTTTCTCCCCTTTTAACACCCCTGAGAGTGGGATAAGGACACCACCACAGTTTGAAAGCTATTAGACACTTTTTATGGTGGAACAAGGTTTTGGAGGGAGAGATTTTGGAGCATCAATCAGGAGGGAAGAGGGCTTTAAGCCAGAGCAGATCCCTGGTTCAATTCACCACACAGCTACTCATAGGGCAAGGCTGGGCACAAATCACGTGGGTGATGTCCCTTCTGCTATGGAACCAAAACAGTGTTGATGAATCCTCACACATGATAAAGGGGAGGGTGGTAGTTAAGCAGGGACATCTGAGCAAGTCCCGCAGAAGTTAAGGCTGCTGACACCACAGAGGGAGCCTCACATCAGAGCTCTGCTTTCTCACTTGGCTCCACACTGCAGCAGAAACCCACCTGTTGCACTGGGAGTGGAAGGGAAAACAGCACGTTGAGGATCCCAGAGGAGCTGTGGCTCTGCAGGAGTGCTGGTGAGGGATGCTTGCCCACCTGTCCTGCTGCTGGGCAACTGGGCTACCCTAGACCCATGGTGAGACTGAGAAAAAAAGCAACAGTAAATCGGTAACCACTGGAACTGGTCGACTCAGGAAAGAATTAGAAGATGAGAGATTAGACACACTGTTAGTTTACAACAAACCTTGTTCTTTGTAGCAGCCAACAAACAGCAGCACTTAAAGCTGACAGAACTTCTCGTTTTGCGAGCAGTTACTACATAAGCTCAGTGCCCCATAAATTCCCCAGATGAACATTGCTGGGACCATGCCCCTTGGCAGCATTTACAAAGCAGAAGGAAACACCGCTGCTTCCTCCTCTTAGCTACACCACAGTCCCACCAAGAAGCCTTCTCGTGCAGCTCCCATGAATGGGCTGCAGATAAAATTAATTCCTCCAACATCTGTTACCTGCACAAATACCAGGCTGCTGATGGATGAGGGAGGGATACAAATATTTACAGACAAGGTGAAGGTGGGAGCTCTGCCAGATGTTGTGCTTCTGAATGTTGCTGGTCAGCAAAGGGAGCTGCCAGGATGCCCGCACAGAGGCAGACTCAGTAAATCCCATATTCAAGAGCAAAGCATTTTTTTTCTTGGGCTGATTTTAAGGTGTCTGATTTAAAGCTGAGATGGTCATCTGGACACAGCAGAGGGTAGGAGAAGCAATCCCATTAACCTGCCAAACAATCACAGGCCGTGATTAGATACACAACGTTCTTCAGCACACCAGCCTTGCCCCAGCCCAGACAGCTCACCACAACACCCCACACCAGGCATCGGTGCCATGACAAGCCTGCTGCCCGAGACGACAGGTTGGCATCGCTGCAGGAGAGACAAGCAGGCACAGGAACCCCCTACCACCACCTCCCAGACAAGACCAAATGCCTCAAACACCCTCCTTCAGATATGTTCAGTCTCTTCTTGTCCAGCAAGTCCCAGAGCTGGAATATCCCTCTGCCTTCACACAGACCAATGAGGACAATCCAGCCTCCCACTGGATCAAAGGAAGGAGGTGGCAGTTTCTAGGTTGTCTGCGAACTGGAACCATGACTGTTTGGATAGTCCCTGGCCAAGTAGCTTTGTTCCACAGGTATCCCAGAGCTAGGAGGCAGTACAGGCCAGACAGCACTTCCAGCAGATACCATAGACACGGCTACTGTTCTGAAGGTAATTTAATAACATAGAGACTTGGCCAAACCTGTCCACAAAAGACTCCTGCATACCTTCAACATGTTTATGACAATGTAGCCCCCTGCATGCCCATTTCTCCATTTGGAGACCTAAAGACAACCACCCTAGGGCAGGTGGACTCTCATTCCCGTTTTTGCAGGCTCATTCATGAATTCCTCTTTGATATCACCTTTGCAGCCACCCAAAGCATCAGGCCAGTTTCCGGGGATTTCTCCTTTTTCCAAGGCTGGAAAGCAAGTGAGCCTGTCTTTGTTTCTTAACAGGGAAAATTTCACCTAGCCTTGCCTCAGTAAAGGAGGGTATTCCTCCTAAATTTACAGCAGGATGCCATAGCACAGAGACACATATATCAGAAGAAACTCTCCTACCTGCTGCAGTGTCCGGGAGGCACAGGAGGCCTAACTGAGCAGCCAGGCAGGGATACAGGGAGCCCATGGGGAAACTCAGGGCAGATCAAAGGTTTTCTTTACCCTCTCCTCCCACAAGTTTGTCCTCCATATTGTCACTGAGTGGCTGGCACATGTACACTCCTCATCAGCAAACATGACAGCCACAGATATGGAGACATTGACTTCTATGTGCTTTGATGGGACAATTTAAGACACATTATTCCTGCAGCCAGGAGATGCTTGATTTATTCCAGAATGGTGGGCAGCACCAGCTGTCTCTCTACCCTCCATTTCCCCCTACTTCAATCTGTACTCATTCACTGTAGTGCTGCAACTCTTCTCCTCTAAGCATCCCTATGATACATGTGTTTTCTCCAGCCCACCTCTGCACATTCTCTCCTGCACAGAAACTGTCTGCAGGCAGATGAAACTCTGGCAGAACCTCCTCCCTCCACCACTCTGTATGTACCTGGCTACAGAACCCTGTAGTACAAAAAGCCCCTGAAGTTCAGAGGGCTTGAGAAGCACTCATTCCTGGAATAATAGTTTAGAGCTGGAATCAGGACTCCTCTGCACAAGTTGTTACACAAACACCAGCAAAGGCCATTGCCTGAGCAGCTTTGCAGCCAAGACTGCTGAATGAGGAGAGCTTTTTGTAAAGCCAGTGTACTGATGATGTATCTGTGTTGTGCAATACACCCAGGAGGAGGTTATGGGGACAGAAAATGCCTCTTTCATAGAACCCAGCAGGCATCGGTTTGCTCCTGAATGCACTGATCAGCCCAGGGCCTTGACTCGTTGCCTAATTCCCCACTGCACACCTTGGGCAAGGTAGCTCAGACCACCTTTGCCTGCACATCAGTGCATCCTTCCAACACAGCACCTTCCTCATCTCCTTGGGACAGCAAAGAGAAACTCTCTCAGTGCTGAGAAGTCACATTACTATCCTGCTGGGGAGTGCTGAAAACAGGGGTATCGCCACACCCCTGGCCCAGTTTGGGAGGAACCAGCATCCCATGTCACACACTGGCATGCTGACTCCTCCTCTGCACTCATCTGGGAGACACCCACCTACCCACCTCTACCCTGCTTGCTTTCTGTGCCTTCACAGAGCTGCACGACAGATGCTTAGACAAGGATTAGTGTAATTTCAGCACGGAACTCAGAGTCAGTCAAACACATCTCCCTGCAGGACTGCCTTATCTTGCAGCTTTGGTAGGCACAGGGTATGCACAAACTGGCATACCAGGGCAGACAGAGGGCAAGGGCTGCCCTCAAGGCTCCCATTTCCTTCTCTCTGGTGTGCTTTCAAGATAACTGGTCCCTTTTCATGCCTCCTGCAGTGTTCTCAGAAGTGCTCTACCTGTCGAGCCTGTGGGGGAGCTGACAGAAGACTCCAGAGGCATTGCTCCAGGAGCAAGAAGCAGATGGGCTATCTCCTTTGCCTGCTCCCCAAGCCACAGTGCAGGCCTCTTGTTATCTGCACAACCCACCTTACAACAGGTTACCGAAAAACAAGCAGGAATATTCAACAGCATGATGCTAATGTAATATCATGATTCCTACATCCTTCTTTCCATGGATGAAGCTAGAGGAGGAAAGAGCAGAGGAAGCTGTCACCTCCTCTGTCTTTCGCCAAAGCAATCCAGATCTCACCAGTTATCAGTCAGAGCGCCTGCCCTCCCAGTGTCCTTGCTTCTTTTAGCTCCTTCATAACCAGACAGAGCCAGGTGGCTTATTTACAAAGATTTCCCCACTAAGACACAGGGATGTTTGTCTCCCACAGAGGACTCTGTTTGCATTGTACCTTCCTCTGGGTGTTGTGCACAGCAGGGAAGCTTTGGCGGTTGAAGGCTTACGTACTCATGCGCCACACGGGTTCTATGATTAACTAGACTAAATTACCCTGCCTGAGTAAAGTTTTTCAACCAAGCATCATCTTTCTTCCTTCAGCACACATCCTCCAGCTTGCAGTTTCACTCAAGCAGGCAAACATTACTTGCACAGTTCCAAGGATATTAAATAAGTGTGGCATTTTCCTTCTTCCCCTATACCCAAGGCTGAGCCACATACAGCATCCAGGTGCCATGTTACATTTTTGCACGTGGTTTAATATAGTTCAAGGATTTTCTAAGTCACCCTTCTCCAGAGCCCCCCGAAGAGTCTGACAAAGGAGTGCTCATAGGTGTGTGCATCCATAATGCACAAGATGGACAGACACACATTATCAGTCCTTTTTTTGGAGCTCTGGTTCCATTGGCATCAACACCCTCCTTCCTCCTGCAGAAGACAAAATTCTGGTTGTACTTTTTGCCAGTCCTTCCCACAGAGGAAGAGGACACTGTCCTGGGGTCTAATGTGAGATATGATTCATTTGCTCTCCCCTGAGCCATGTTTCTTCGCCTCTTCCAACAGAAGGATGGCCTTGGCTATCTAGAAAATAAAAGACGGACTTCATGCTGCATACAGTTGCCAGAATGGTTGTCACTGGCAACCAAATTGAAGATCAGGAAGACCATCCCTGTTTTCATTTATCTGCCTTTAATTGCTCGCCTTTGTTTCTCCCTTTGCACATGCATAAGGCACTTGTCTTGTTGACATCAGTGAGTGGCTTCCCTGTCACCTCCGGTGGTTTACAGGCCATAGGACAAGAAACGCTGTGAGGACCAGACAGTCTTAAAGAAACCCAGCCAGGTCCTACACCAAAGGGACAAATGGTGCCAGCCCAGACCCAGAATGCCAGCCCCAGGGCTGAGGCAGCCTTTCTGTGGTAGATGGATGCAAAGCCTAAAAAGCTCAGTCTCATCACATCAGGGCACAGGAACAACATCATGTCAAGGTGAAGGCATGTGAAACATAAGCTATCAATGGGAAAATAAGCACAGAGGGTGGGACTTGACTTGTGCAAATATACCTAGGGAGGGCTAGTATAGAAAGAAGGTGGCACTTTGTGGTCAGCCATAAAAGGAAGATGTGAATGTTAACTCCAGACAGACGTCATAACCCACCATATTCAGGGCTAGGCAAACACAGCCAGAGAGCCCTATCGGTGTAAATCAGCATTACATTCATCTAAGCCAACAATACCATGCCAAGTTACATCAGAAGACACTCTCCCAACATTAAAAGAAACAGTGCAAGAGGGTTGTTTAAACTAGGATTGCATCATTCTGTGCTGCATAAAAGCTGAACTGTAGCAAGTCCAGGAACAGCTGCCAGGGAAATCCTGGAGCAGCTTCATGGAGGATCCAGAAGCTTAACCCCCCACAATCGGAGCCCTGGGATTCTGACACTGTTACAATCACACTGGGTTCCAAAGGTGCCTCAAATTCACCCATACCACCCCTATGAGCAACTCCCAAGAGGAACTCCCAGAAGCCCTGCTGCTGATTTAACAGTGTGTAGTATTAGGAACAACACAGCTCAGTGAAACATAAAGGAAGTGCCACACCATGTTAAAAGCAACAGCAACTGCTCTACAGTGAGAGGTTCAAGAGCACAGCTCCCTTTCCTCTCCATCCAGGACACCTCCCATAACACCATGGTCTACATGCAGGAGTACCCTCTAGAGCCTTGAGACCACAAGTTCAGCTTCATGGACATCAGCACAAACACATCCTCCAGAAAACATCGCCACGCAGAGGTTCAAGCTCCCTGATTTGGATGTGACTTTCTGTTTGGCACGTAACACAGCTCAGGATTCTAAGAGTGTGGACAGACAGGACAGCAGTGGGACAGAACCTGTCTCTGGAGGAAGAGGAAAATCTACAGGTGATCAATAACCACCGTTGTACATAAGCATTAATCTGCTCATCTGGCTCCTGAAGCAGACCATAGGGAAGGAGGACAAGTACTGGTCATGGGTTAGGTATCCACGCCTAGCAGCAACCATGAAGCTCAGCCTTTATGCAACTTGATGTTAACAGTGATGGCTTGACAAAGCTAACTAACCCAGCACAGGCTTGTCTGGTCTCCACTCCAGAGGGAACCAGGCCCTCTTGCAGAGCCTGCAGTGAAAAGATGGCACCAACACATCCTGGAAGATCTTCCTCATGTCTTACCTCTTCCCCATCTCATAACTTTAAGCATCTAGGTATCTGCAGGATGAGATGGCCAGCTGCTAGAGCTGCACACATGGCCCAGACTGGTGCTGCCACCTCCAGCAATAGCAGCCAGGATACACCTCAGATTGCCAGGTGGAGAATACAGATCCACCACAACAGAGATGCCTCCTGCTCTAAAAGGTCCAAGGGAAAAGGCAGAGAACTTCTGTAAACAGTAGAGGGAAACATGAACAAGAGGAGCTGCAGAGTTACAAGGAGAGGCAGATACTGTAAATTAGCAAAGTATCTTACTCCCAAGTGAAAATCCCTCCTGTTTCTCACATTAATCAGGACACTTAAAACTAGTCCTAACCATCTGCTCCCACTTCCTTTGTCCAGCTCCCCTTCAAATGATCAAGCAGCCCACTAAGAAACAGAGCAAATATGCACAAAGATTTGTGGACAAAAAAACCTGACACCTTTGGAAAACACCCCATAGCAGCAAGCACCCCTCTCCCAGCACAGAGGCAGCTGTGCTTTACAGTAGGACAGTTTCCAATGTTTTCCTTCTCTGTACAGACGAGGGATTTCCTGTCTTCCATGGCAACAACCTTGCATTTACTGAAGGAGGCTGTGCCAATAATCTCCGCAGCAGAATGAAAAATTTTAAAGTGGCATGCCTGTTAATTCAGGGTTTCAGTTTGCTGATGTCTTCCACACCCATGGTCAAAAACCACTCTGCTGCCCTCCTTAAAAGGTTTGAGAGTGGGCATAAATCTCCAGTGCTGCACTGCCCACACAAGCAGAGTTACTTATTTCTCAAGCACTAGTAATGGAAGTCTTTCTGAAGTCACCACCACCTCCCAGCAAGAGCTGTCTATTCACCTTCCAAAGGACAAACTTTTTCTAACAAGTAACGGTTCCCAGTTCAAAGGTGGTTCCCATTATGCAGATAGTCCTCAATTTAGATGGCCCAGGTCTTCCCACTGCAGGTTTAGAAGTGGCAACCGCCAATCTCTCCTGAAAGGGAAGTGCTTATGAACCAGTGCTGGTCCAACAGTTTTCAAAACACAGCTGAGGCAAGCTAAGCCTCCCCAGAAAGGTCTCCCTTCTCCATCCCTTCTGAGTCTCTCTTGCACAGGCCTGCGTGCTTCTCTGCTCCAGGAGCACAGTTTCAGCACACTGACTTGGCAAAAAGCCTGTCTTCATTTTGGCCTACCTCATGCCATTTTAGTGAGTTACATCAGCTTGGCACAAGGCCACACAATCATCAGGACCAGCCCATGGGATGCAATAGGAACAAAACAGCAGGGGAAGCAAGGCCATTGCCTTTCAGTGGCAGCAAGCTTGTGCTGAAACTACATCCATCACTGTCTCAAATTCAACTGGAGAATGTTGCTAGAACATCTCTGCAAACCTCCTCATTTACCTCATGCCTAAAACGATTTTGTTCACCAAGGCCTTCAAGCAGGAGCAGTTCAAGAAAGAGCTGGAAGCCCCTCACTAAATTACAACAAACCTGACATATAATTTTGGGCTGAGCCACAGGTGCAATCTAAATCTGTGCTGTTTACAGTCAGGCTTTCTCTTTTAATTTCCCCCTTTTCTTTTAAAATGCCTTAGTGAGTGAACAGAACAAACTTGATCCAAACTAAACCAGGCACAATAAAGCAGTATTTTGTTTTCAAAGGAGGTAGTAGGCTAGCATTAAGCAGGAACCTTAAACTTCTTCTTTACCCTTACTTTAGACCAGTGAGTCAGATTCTCAGAGGTGTTTCCCCCACACAAAACAGGCTTAGAAAAATTTAAGTAACAGCAAAGTAACACAAGAAACAGAAAGGGAACGAGAACCCTTTAACTGATGGGAAAGACTTCTACAGCCTTACCTAAAAGGAGTTAAGGTGCTGCAAGCAGTAAGTACACACAATCCAGCCCTGCACTCTCTGCCTTTCAGTGTTGGCAAGAACCTAAAGCTAAAATCACAAGCACTCATTTGACTACTTCCAGCAGCAGCAGATTGAGACAGCAGGAGCCTTGTAGTGGAATTCCAGATCCAAGTTAAGTTTCTGGCTCCGACAAAAACTCGCTGTGGAACAACAGGCAAGTCACCTTTTCCGCACTCTACCTGAATTCCCTCCCCTGTAAAATAGGCACCAATCTCGCTTGTCTGTTCAAGTTACAAAGCAGTCCCAGCAGGGATTATTTTTAGCACGCAAGCACAAAAACCCAGCTGAGCTGGACTCTGATCTCAGCTGGGCCTTCTCATTGGCTTTGTAATATAAAAAGTAAACAAAAAGCAAGGCTCAGCCCACACCAGAGCTTGGCCACTGGACAGCGTTTTGACAATTTTCAGAAAACAGCAAGCTGCAAGTCTAAAACTGGAGCCAGGAAACAATCTGAGAGATTAAAATGGATCACCCGTGCCTGTATCCATTCATTGGTGACCAGTGAGCTACAGACAGATTTCAAATCCATTTCAGATATTCCACTGTCACCAAGGGATGATGCAGGTGTTTAGTAGCACAAGATAAAATAACTCCTAACTGCACTCTCAGCAGCAAGTGCTGAGATAGCAGGAGGGTACTGAGAGCTACACTGAACAACAGGAACTCTGCAGAGCTTTTTACTTCACAGGATAAACAAGTGTCTCCTCCCAATCTTTTCAGAGAGATTGCAAGAGCCAGAAACTATTAATACCTGCTGAGAAAATCTTCCCAGCTCCATGTTATGAGAAATTCCCATTTACTGCTATCAGAAGTGTAGCAGAAAGCTACAAAAATGCTAAAGGTCAGGGCCTCCGATCAGAGCTCCCTTACAGAGTGTGCAATCAAGAAAAAAAAGGATGGAATGGAGAAGAGCTGAATAAATTGGGAGCGTGTAAAAAAAAGAGACAAACAAAACCAACAACTGGTCATGATGAATTTAAGTAAACATCAGTAATCATCCCATAAGTCAGACTGCAGCTGGATTTCTGCCCCCATTCAGGCCAAGGTGTTCAGCAGAGTTTCTCAGGCTTGTAAAGCCAGTCATAGCTGCAGAACCACTGTGGGAAGCAGACACCGCAACACCCAGCATAGAGTTCACGCTCACAGCTCTTCCACACGTTCTGCATCCTCAAGAATATCATTCTCCGCCTGATTTACCAGCCTTAGAATTGGTGATGTCTTCCTAGAACTATGACTGCTCTCATAAACCAGGGCAAACCAGCTCCTTCTTAAAGTACATTCGACCCTTAATCATTCCCTTTCTATGGCTACTAAACCCAGCTTTATTTTTGTAGCAGCACCAGAAATCAATCTTGTGCAACAGGACACATTTATGAGCCTCTCTTATGAAACCAGGTTGGTTCCTATCTGCAGTTTTCCAATATTCAGCTACTGTCAACTCCCCAAGAACAATCTCCACCTCTTTTAACCCCCCCATTTTTGTATGCCTGACCTGCTGCAAGGACCCCCATAGTGCAGCCTTCAGCAGCCAGCCATCCTGCCACCACTCTCTCCTCGGTTTGCACTGTGATCCAGATCCCCTGTTCTGTGCCCGTCTTAACTGTTAGCTCTGCTCCACTGGAGACAGCCAGATAGATACCTGGGACATGGTCCTAGCCCACATTGCCTGCACCATCCCAAGTCATCACTGCTTTTCTGTAAGCAGAGATGTGCTACTGCTGGACAAGAATGCTGCCTTACTCTCTAATGCTGAGCACACAGATGGACTTCTAGTGATCCATGCTTCTATTGGGAGGACAAAAAAACATCTGCTCCTAGCCAAAGAGGAGACAAAAATCTAGACTCCAATCTTACCACATGGAGAAGGGAGCACTGTAACCTATAAAACCCTGTGCTGCCCAGAAGCTGCACACCAGTAGAAACATTCTCCCTTGAAGGACAGTTTCTCTGCACTATCTCCTGTAACACAGGCCACAAGCACAGCACCAAGGTAGAATGGGATGCCCTTCTGGCTAACAGCTGTGTTGAGAAAATATGTCCTTGACTCCCAGATAGAGATTTCTAACTGCTGAGCTGCCACTGGCAGAACCCCCATCCCATTTCTGGCACAGCAAACTGCATTAGCAAAGAGCTGCTATTTGAAGTTTGTGAGGGAACATGGCTGGAAGGGATCACAGAAATAATGTAAATGCAAGCACTTGTGCTGCAGGCCAGTGGCATGCTTACTTCCAAGCTGTAGCAGCATCTGCCTTCATCAGCAACACTAGAGCTGGATGTTTAAAACACCATAGTACAGTTGACCAAACAGTTTTTCCCCCTCTGACCTTATTCAAGAGGACAGAGAAGAACTGACATTTGTGGCATATGGCTCATCACATCAGTTATCACTGGTGAAGTTTGTGTCTCTTCTCAAAAGCCAATTTATAACACACAAGCTAGAGCAACAAGCTTGTTAAGGTTAGCTGCTTTACAGACATGACTAGTAAACGCATGGAGTCAATCCTTCTTTGGGACGTCTATGAAACTCTGCTCTCCTGTCCCTCCAGACAGCCTTTTAAGTATCAGCAATATTTCTAAACACTTATTTTCATATTGATAACCTGACTTGCCTGTGCTGATCTTTGATCTGCTAAGGCTTTATTCAAGGCCCTACTGCAAGTAGGTCCAGTCCTGTTAAAGATTTCTGCCCTTCCTCATCAGCAGATGGCCCACATAGGCAGCTACCTTCTCTTACACAACAACATACGTCCAGCTACCAAGTAAGAAACGGAGGTATGCAGCAGCCTTTAGCACTTCATTATAACTCAGTCTGAGGGTAAACGTGCAATTAGGCCTCAGCAGCTGTCCCAGCCTGACACCCACTGGCCCACAGGCATGTGATCTGGGCTGTGACGAGTATTTTCCGAGTCAACACATTTCAGACATTGAAACTGACTCTGATGCACTCTACTGGCATAGCTGACACAAGACAGCTTCCTTCGGAGCACCAGTGTTAGTGGCAGACACTGCTTTACGGCAACTGTAAATTACCTATAACTACAGCATCAGTATAAAGCCATCATGACATTCAAAGTCTTTTACACACTTTTAATCTGATCAGATTAGTACTTTAATCCAAGTCAAACTATGTCCAGAATTCAGAGCGCAAACATGTCATGAAGAAGCTCTAAATCAGTATTTAAAAAAGGCTGTCTCAGCTTCAGTCAGTGCTACTGGCAGTGCATGAAAGACAGCATAGTCTAGAGTGCTTCTGGAGCAGGGGCAAAGCAGTGCTTGCCCTGTCCATACTAGCTCCAGCCTTTCTCTGGGGAAAATACGGCCTTTGAACTGATTTGAAGTAGTTTAGGTTAAACAGTCAGAGCTCAGCTTCTTCAGCCTCACCCTAAGGCAGTTCGGTGTAGACACTGCCAGGTCCTTGCTACTGACTTTTATTCACAAAGACCACCTAACTACTAGAGGTAGGTTTAGAAAGACCCAGCATGTAACAGTATTTTACCATATAAGTAAGATGCTCTTTTTCCTGTGCCACAAGAAACAGGTACAAAAGTGCAAAAAGCAACCATGGCTTCTGAGAACCAAAGCACACCAGGAGAAGCTTATCCTGGCACAGCTGGCACACCAGCAGAGCCTAAGAAGCAGCAGCCAGAAGCGCAGAAAAGAGATACCTACACGTATTTTTATGAAAAGCTCAAAGCTTTGCCAGAATGAATTTTCCATCTTGGGACCACTAAGCTGTCCCAGACCAAGTGGCTAAGGAGTTTAACACCTCTGTCATAGGTGACAGCAATGATACCTACGACCTCTCTTCTCAGGGCTACATATCCACAGGGAATACACTTATGGGACAACCGCTGCTGAAACTCAGCTCTTCGGGCAGAAGCTGAGCATGAACTGCAGAAACTAAGTCAAACACAGGTTGAAACTGTTCCTGACAAATGTAAAAGGAGACAGAATTCAGGCATGTCACAGCTTGACCATTGCAGGATGATGTGGTTGGTAGGAACTGCACAGTTGTCGTAGGGTACCAAAAAGAAAAAGGTCACTGCAAAGTAAGCTATTGAACAAACCTTAGATGCCACCGTTGAGCATTAGAAGTTTAGTCACGAGAAATTAAGCAGGTCTTAGGTACTCATCACACTCTGAAGGCTGCCTTTAGAAGGGTATGGCTCACTAACCTACATCTACATATGCCACATGACAGACAACCTGTAGAAAGATGATGCTGAGTTTTATAGGCTGAGTTGCCTCTGCTGTGGCAGTATTCCCCACTGGCCAGACTAAGTTTAGAGAGGTTTATATTACAGAAGACAGGCTAGGGCTGTACTTCCAGAAGCCCTGAAGTTATACCCAGTTTCTTCTGGCTAGTAGGAAGTGTAGGGATTGACACAATATGAAGCACTGTGAAGTCATCTGAAGGAGTCCAAGCCATCTATACACACCAATGTTTTTGAAAAGCTTAGTTTCCTTTGTCCGCAGCATATAGGAAGTAAAAGTTTGAGAGCTACTCAGCAACATGACCCAAAGTCTCTACATTTCATGTCAACCACCATGCCAAGCACAATCCTGTTGAGTCAAATGTTTATCGCTAGTGCTCTGAATAAAGAGCACCAGGTGATAAGTAATTTGTGACCATTCTGTGCCTGAAGCCTTAGCTTGTCATTTTGCATCCCACAAAGTCTTGCCATACAGCAATAGCTTGTTGTATCAGACATCTTTATTTGCTGTATTCCCAAGTGTACAAATACTGAACATAGTTATAGAAATTCAAAATATATTGTAGTAGAAATTTGTCTGGGAAGTGGAATGTTAAGACAGTTACTTTATAAAATTACTAGTTACATATCACTCCCACTTGCAAGTTTTAAGTATGTCACAGCTATGAAGACAAAGATTATTTTATGGTCTTGCAAAAAAGGAGTTCTCAGAAAACATTGTGCTAAATGAAGTCAGTCAACAGCAAATTGATTGTTACATTTGACTCATTTTGAGTTACCAGCCAACAGGATGTTAGCTCCATCCAGACAATTCATATACAGTTCAGCTCTCATACCAAGAAAGTCAAAGTATCACTATCAACATATTTAAGTATTAGTCAATCTCAGTGATAATATTTATTTTAAGCTAACAAAGTCAAGCCAATAAGTTGCCCCGGCCATTGAGTGCAATTGATGCTTTTTTCACATTGTCAGAGTAAGGCGCCTTAGTTCTTGAACAAGTCAATGCAGCTTTGCAGGAGAGACACATTGTTCTGCAAAGGAAGAGAAATAGTTTCAGATGAGTATGACTGAATTTAAACCCTGAGTTCCACAGTGAAGTAGCTTCCAAAATAGCAGGTCCATCCCACGATTTTGTAGCCTGTAACAATGCTAAAGAGCTTACACTGCAAATGCAAGCGATCAAGTGCTAAACAATCAAAAGCAGATCATACTGTCTGCAATCTGCCTCTTCTGGCAGGCCTAAAACCATGACTCAGTGGCCCAAACTGAGCAGTATTGTCAAGCCTCTTTACATGACATTCAATCTCAGCACTGAAGAAGCTACCTGTGAAGTCCAGGACTCCAGGAGTGGGAAATTAGACTTTCCTTTTTCAAAAGAAGCTGAGGATGCAGTTCTCATCATGAGTCCTCCCGCTTTGCTCTCTTCACTAAGTTAACAAACCCTGTAACCTATGTACACTTCCCTCGATTAATCTGGCAGTACATGGTATGGTCTCTGGAGCTGACCTCAAGGCCGCTCAGTAAAGCTTAACAGAGGCTGCTACAAGGCCAGCATCCCCCCCTCAGGGGCAAGCCATGTACAGGTTGACAGCTAGATCACAAGCTGCAGGAAGTGCTCTCATAGCACTTGAAACAGCAGCTGCTTCTAGATGCAGGAGGGGTCAAACCCCACAGATGAGGCTGCCTGATGGGAAGTCATGCGAGCTGTTGCGTACTAGCAGCAAAACTGAGACTTCTCACTGGCAGGGCAATAGGCTGGTACTGTAGGAGTGACAGGCTGTAAACAGACTTTCTGCGTGGGACTGGTAAAACTGTCAGTAGCTGTTCTTTGTATACACTACACCTATAGCTTCTCATTTCCTTTCTTCAGATCTCCACTGAAGAGCCTGCCTGTTCTAGTTTACACTTGCTAGTTTTAAAGGGAACCCAGCAAATCCTCCAAGTTACACAGTACTCACTTCTCTCAAGCTATGCCTGTTAAATTCCCAAAAGAACACACCTTTGCATGTTTTATTTCCAGTTCAGCCATTTCAATTAGGTTCTTGCGGAATGCTGCTATTCTCTTCTGTTTGAAGCTCATCAGTTCTGTAGAGAAGAACACACCAGATAAGATGGACATACAAACTGCGACTGAAACTTCAGTAATGCCCCTTATGTTTCACGAGTTCTGTTGTACAGCCCTAGAAGCAGTACTTCACCACAAAAAGTGTGAAACACAGATTCACCATATGACATCACATTTATCTTGGTGAGGAAACAGCTTCTCTACAAAAGAAAGACAACAAGTGGAATAAAAACAGAAGCCACACAAGCTCTGGGAAACAGAAGATTTCAAAACCCAGAACATTAATAGAGTAGCACATGTGCTTTGATGGCATACATTTCCTCTCTTTTATACTGTCCAAAGGCATCTACTAAGAACCAGTGTTTGAAACTGAGGCACTCAGCTGTACTGGAACAGAGCAAAAGCCTGTTTGCACCATTCTAATTGAGATCATCAGAAGCCACCTTCAGGTGGAGAGGGAGAACAAGCGTTCAGTCTGGACAATACTGAGTCCTTATTACGGTTGCTCTAGTACTGATATTGCTCTGCTTCAGACAGTATTTCTTAAAAATATTTAGTTGCATTAGTTTTACAGGCATCTATACTGTGCTTTGGATGTCCAGACTACTTGCTTCAGGCAAGTTTTTAGAAGCTTTCTGTCAGACGGAGACCTGTACTGCATTAAAGATCTCCCTTCAGCATAAGCACAGCAAAGCCCATTTTACCTTGTTTTGCAGATTCTGAAATCTTTTCAAACTTCTGGCAACAATCCTGTTGATGTGCCTCAGCCAGCCTGACATCCTTACTCTTTAGTCTGGCTTTATCTAGAGCCTTATTTGAGTTTTCATAGTCGACAAGAGCCCTTGTACGTCTGTACAGAAGATCCTGGAAGTAAACAGAATAGTCCTCTTAGTGCTGTGATGTACTACTTCTCAAACTGATGTTACAACTATCTCAGCAGCAGGAGGTTTCACTTCTTCCAGCACCAGATTCCATTTCTTCCAAGAAGCTGCTATAACCTGCTGCACTCTTATAGCAAGAGCAACCTTTCACCAGTACACTGTCAAGTTTGCAGGACAGCCACTTGTGCCTTAGTCAAGGAAGTCTGAGGGCTTCACTTCTTCCCTTAAATTATCTTTATCCTTCTATAAGGTCAGCCTCTCCACTAAGGAGGAACAGCACTTTCTGAATTCCTTCTGTCTACTTCTAGTAAGGTATACCCTGTCATTTAGTTTGTTGGAAATCTGGCAGTTCAACTGAAGCACTAGACTGACCTAGATATGAGAAGCAGTACAGGTCTCAGCACCAACTGCTTTCTTATCTATCAGCAGCATAGTCTTGCTGTCTAAACAGCAGTACACCACAGAGGCACCCTGGAGTGTTCCAGTAGGACATTAGAGATTTGACACTAGATAAAGAGGACCATCAGATTATACCAAGATACCATTTCTCAGCATAGTCACCCCCTTGTCAGTTCAAGTACTGATTAGAAAGAGTTGATGGCAAGGCTTTTGCAGTTACGTCAATCTACCAACCTCCACTTTGAAATCCAGACTCCCAACAGCCTTCCCAAATTACTGCCCATTTATTATAAAATACTTTAGTAGTTGGGATTTACTTCAGAAATTTTAACTAGTCACCACTGTTTTTACTGACAAGCTGTGAGTACTGAGGCAAGAGAAGGCTGAGAATGCTGCTGCAGACTCAGATTCAGTTTGCTGCAACTTAAATTTTTAAGGAGTACTTCCTCTCTACATGTCAAAGAAGCTGGTCAGAGATTTTTACCCAGCTCTTCTCTAAGTGGGCTAGACTGCAACTAGCCAATATAGACCTATTCTGCTTCTCATGTCTAGGTTAGTTTCTACATTCTGCTGTGGTTTAGGAGTGCCAAGTCTTAGGTAAAACAAAGTCTACCTTCCTGTTGTCTTAAAGCTCAAAGAATACCATAAGCAAGTTATAATGCCTGTAATATAACTAAGCTTTGAAAAGAAACAACTCTTCCCACCTTTGCAGCTTCTATATTGAGCATGTAGTACCTCAGCAGTTCAGAAAGCTTTAAGTCTTCATCTGATGAAACTCTACTCTCTACCTTCTGCAGAAAAGATCAGATAGTTGGTATGTAACAGGAAAGAGCAACATCCAGATTCAGAGATTTTTTTTCCCCTTCTTCCCAAAGCTTTTCTTACCCTGAGTTTCTCAAAGAGCTCAGCAACTTTCAACAAGTACCTAGGGGGGAAAAAGATGCATAAATCATTTGTACTTTAGTCTGACAAATGCTGGGTTAATTGACAAGAAACCAAAAAGCTGAAGGCTGGAGTTTACTCCTGCATACAGACCCAGACAAGGGTTTGAAAAGAACTCAGGTCCAGGCAAAGACAGGGCAAAAGGTTCAATGCAAGAGGTGCTGGATTCCAGCCTAACAGACTAGGTGAGCCATTAAACAGACATTTAAAATAACACTGATCTCTAGAGCACCAAGGCCTGAGGACAATTTCCCCACTGCTACACTCCAACAGGGATGAACTGCCTTGTTTCTTCAGCTATACACTCTGATTTAACAAGGCCTCATTAAATTGATAGCAAAGTTGAGAGGTGGAAGAATTCACCTCAGAAAATGTGACTAGGATTCCATAGCTTAAAAACCCTACTATTCTGTAACTTCAAATGTCCAGAAGATCCAGGCCTAGGGTAAGCTGTGGTTGTATTCAGTAGCACATTAGAACACAGGTGCATAACTCCTTCCTCTTATACTCTCTAGGATTTTGACCTAGAAAATAAATCAAGGAGACCGCTGTTTAGGGGCTTTGATGACCAGCAGAATTCAGCTCTAGGGAACAGCTGGCAAAAGATCAGCTAGTTAAGAATCAGATGCAATTGTTAGTTTTCAATCTGCTGCACCAGGAGCATCAGAGGAAAAAAGTTTCAATGCCATTTGCTTGCAATTCAAGAAACTCAGGTATTACTATCTCCTGGATTTTACAGGAGGAACTTGATATTCCCAGACTCAGACGTGGATATGAACAGTTAGAATTGCTTACTTTTTGATAACTGTAGGTTCTTCTAATGCCAGGCTGTTCAAGCAAGCTGAAGTATAAATATAGTCATCTGCAACATCTGCAAGAACAAGACAAGGTTTTCAGGCTGAAATCAGCTAGACTGCAAGGTCTTTAGAAAGGTCTTTGAAAAGATTCACTTTTATGAGATCTTGTCATCTTATCTGCTTTTGCACATGCATCCTTGATTCTGTTGTAGTAGTTTACAAGAAAAGTCTTCTCTTGCTCAAAAAAGTCTTCCACTTCCTGAAAGAGAGTATGACCTGATAAGTTAATTACATTACTACAGAATACAAGCTCTTCTCTGTTTTGGGAAGGGTCAAAGATAACCACAGCCATCTGAGCATTACACTCAATCTCTACTGAAGAACAGAGTTCAAGACAAGATCCTAAGCCAAGGGTTTTCCAACTGTTCTGCAAGTTTATTTTTCACTATGAAATGAAAGGAACCCATTCAACACCGCAGGTTGTCTGAAACAATCAGCAAGTCCTACAGGCTACCAGTTGTTGAAACTTCATTTCCCAAGCATGCTGCAAAACAGCAGCTAAGCAATAAGCAGCTTACAAGCTTGTTTCACATCCATACCTAACTTTATATATACTGTAATGTTTCATGACATTGTTTAGACAGCAAATCTATTAGAAGGAGCTATCGCGGCAACATAATAGAAAAGCTGAAGTTGTACCAGCTACAGGAGTCTTTGGTATTTGATTCTCTAGTGTGAGCAGAAATGCATAAATCATGTCTGTTCAGAGCTCCAAAGTAGACAAAAGCTACAGGCACATTTGCTGAAGACACAACTCCTTCCTCCAAGTGTTAAGGCAACTCTTGTGCACCCACCAGAAACTTTAAATATACACTTAAATTTGTAACAGTCTGCAGTTTCAATGCCTTATTTGTGCAGAAGTCAAAATTAAGATGCTCCACCCAACCTGGGACAGCAGTAACAAGGAAGGTTAGCATTAGTACCTGAGCCTCACACACATGAAGCCAGAAGCAGGCTTAAACTTCCACGAGCAGGAAGCAAGAAACAATAAACATTAGTGTAAGAGGTAAATCAACTACCTTACCTTGACTCCAGAGAACAGGACTTCATCAGCACTCTTCACCACACTTTTTAAAAAGCCACCAAACATCTCTTTTGTGTTTTTCCTTCGAACACTCAGCTGCAAGAGAGGCCAAGACAGTTTAAATTTATCCCAAGGGAGGGGAAGTAACTATTTCAGCATTTGCAGTGAAATAACATCATTTATATCTGGCATCACAGAACAAGCTGATTTCCAAGCTCTCCCTAAACCCCTTAATAAGCTGTCTAAGGGTGGTCCATGTAACAAATGCCTTGACTAACTGTTTAACTGCTCTGAGACAGATTTTTCCTGTTCCAAGAAACAGCTCAGTTTCTCCTTAAGTATCTTGGATCAGCATCTATCAATAATTAGGTGTGACAAAACAGATACAGTACTAACTTAATACACCTCCATTCTTCCATTTGAGGACCATTTAACACACACCACACGTACACCCAAGCTATACTTGTTCCCAAGGTATCAAGACAAAGTCAGCTTTCTAACCAGCCTGAAGAGGATTAAGAAACATTGAGATTTATAGCAGAAATAGATTTAAAGGGCGAAAGCCTGACCTCTAATCATCTCACAGAAGTACTGGCAACATAGATTTACATAGCATTCTGACTGTGCCCAGAAAGTGACAGCACTCCTAACATCTTGCCTGATTTGGCAAGGGGAAGAAAAAAAATAGGAGTGCCTTACATCCTGGTCATACTCCAGGAAAACATGAAAGTTGCGATCTTTGCTGAGAACAGGATGAGAAGAAATCCGCTGAAGGAAGATTTCATGTGATGATACAGTCTTCTTGAAGACAGCGAGGTATTCACTGAAAGGAGAGAACAGACTGAGGTCCTCTGTTGTACTGCCTTCAATACACAAAGAATTGCTTTAAGTTTATCCAGTTCAACAGCATGCTTCTGAAATAGCTGGTGATACACAAGCTATTTTCAATCTCTTTAGTTAGGCAATTTCCAGTTGGAGAAAAATCTCTTGGCCACAACCCAGCTCCAGGATTTTAAGGATTATGCAGCAGCAGACCCCTTTCAAAACAGTCACACTCAGGATCAGTTATCACCCACTTGCTCTCCCAGGAGGCTTCTCTAAGTGCAGGTTTTGGCAGTAGACTCATTCTTTCTACTTACGCTTCTAGCTCTTGTTTCATTTTGGCAAACTCTTCTTTTGTCATAGACACTTCTCCTTCCCCTAGCTTCTGCATCTTCTCTCTGGGACCATCAAAGTCAGGCTTTGAAGGTGCTGGAGGTATCTACCAAGGAATTGATTAATGATAGATGCTAGCAAGTAAGTCTCCAAAATTACTTCTAGCCTTCAGAAGGCAGCCCTGTTTCCTGGTCATGGCAAGTCAAAGACTCTGCACCCATGAATTCTAGAGGCACACTGATGTCTAGGTCACTATTTAACCCTCCCACCTCTTACTTAATCCAGAAGGGAAGCCAAGCAAGCAGAACAATCTCCATAATCCACACCTCTTCTGTGACCCAAAATGTCTCCTAAAAATTCATGATATTAAGGGACTATATTTAGTAGAGTATTTCACTGTGGCATCTGCAGGCTGATATTTACACCACCATAGAGGCAGGGACTCACAGCATCAAGCTTTTTTTTGCTGCACCAAGTTGCATGGAAAGTTAACACAATACCATAGCACTCAAGTTGTTTGAAAATTGAAGGCAAAAGGAAGCATATGGAATACCCAAGTCATGAAACACAACTAACAGTGGTAAAGGAGACTTCATGCTCTTACCAGTATACTGTTTAAATCATCCTAGTCTTTCACTCCAAGTTAGATTTTTTTAGGCAGTACTTACAATGAGTCCCGCATATTCTTCAGTTTCAGTGAGTGTATCATGCAGCCACACAAAGTCTTCATGTTGCCTTGTAACTGAAAACTCTGGGCTTTGAAAGTCTGGCAGAGTAGTCTGGAAGAAGAGATATAGAAGCCCTACTGTTTTGTAAATTAGTGCTTTTAGAAACAGTTCTGTCCTTTTCCAAAGGAAGCTATTTTGCCTAGTAAGAGCCTCGCCTACTCCCTTTTAGCTGAGTTGGCACTTGTTTGAGAGCCTGGCTACTATTTAAAGAAAAGGCAGTGCGGTGGAACAGCATCCAGGCAGTTTATTTTGTGAAGTTCCACAGTAGGTCGTTTCCCCACCTCCACCCACCAGTCTTCTCATAGCAAGCTAGGATTCCTTAGCAAAGCCAATCTAATGTATCAGCTACTATGTCTCTAAATAGAGTTCAAGTCTTTAAGAAATCTAAACTTTCTGCATATACACACACTCCTCACACCCTTACACCCTCAGTTGACCTTTAAGGTGAAAACCTCCCTCTAATCAGATTTCCTTCACTGCCAAGCCCATCTTTACAAGTATGTGTACTGTGAATATGCAGATTACTCACACAACATTTATGAAGACCTCTTTCTACCCGATGATCTTACCTTAGTATGCACAGTGAACTTCACTCTGTCCTTTTCACTTAGGGCATCAGGTATATCAATTTGGAGAGAAGGATCCACATTCAGGTCTACAGATACAGACCTCAGCTGCAACAGAATTCACAGTATAAACCTTGGTCAAACATCAGGTAGGTTTAGTGAAGCTGGGCTGGTAGTCAGCTATCAACAAAAACCACATTGAACTAAACTGCTGCCTCCAGGAACAACACATATGGACAAGCATGACAGCCTTGCATGACCTACACATCACCGTGACAAGCCTTCCCTTACAGACACAGGAAACCTTGTTAGCTTCAAGTCTAAAGAATCTATCAATTGATAGAGGTCACACTAGAGGCATCCAGGAAGTCTTCTCTCAAAAGCAGCATCCATCTTGCAGCACTTCTCCAGCTTGTTTACTTGGTTCACAGCAAGCCAAAGCCTATTATGCCAGTTAGAAGAAAGCAACAACCCTGATAGTTCTCTTCGTTATCCCGTGCCTCCAACAATATGTGGCAGAACAGGTCTTAAGAGCCTAGCCTTGTAGTCCATTTCCCCTCTCTCGGATCAGAGAACTACTTTAATCTAAGGCAAGAGTCAAGTGTTTTTACCTGTTAAAAATAGCAAGCCATAAGCAAGAGCTTTATGCTTCCTCACAAGGCCCAGACCAGCGACCACTACCAGTTCTGATCTCCCAAAACATTCTCTCCAATCTTGGGGAAGAGTGGGACACAAAACCTCTTTAGGCTCCCATAAAACTGAAGAGCCAGCCATTGGCCAGAGACATGACCAAAACTCAAGAACACTGTGGCACTATCACTCCATCTGTTTTATCTTACTTTCAGGATACCTGGCATCACGTTACTCATTGCTGCACATTTGCTGCTAAAGAAAGCCCCAATAAACTGGTACAAGAACTAGCATAAAAGATATCCAAGGTTTGCTTTACAAAAAGCTATTTATTGCATGTAAGTGCAGGTGTCTTCCTCTCCTACATTCAGGTTTTGTCTTATACTTTCTAAACAGATCTTAGTCTCTGCAGCATTTTAAGGCTCTTTGTTTCCACTCAGAGCAGCTCAGAAGATTTCTAAACACATCATGTGAGGCACCCTCTACAGGAGACCTCGGAGCCTACCGGGTTCAGCAAAGACCAGACATGCCTTCCCTTCAGAGAGGCCTTAAACAGAGCCAGCATCTTCCTTCGAGGACTTCTCTTCATCCCAACAGCCTGCATCCAAAATATAATTTCAGCCATACTAGCACTTTTCTAGAGCAGTGGAATAGCCTTCTCGAAGATGCTCTAGGTTACACACCGCTAACATCCTCAAGTCAATTCCTTAGAAGGACAGAGCTTTCTGACTCAGAGCAGACAAGGCCCTGATGCAGCATGCCACCCTGTTCTGGGAAGTCACCAGGCTGCACTCACAAGCAGTAAAATTCAGCAAAGCCACCAGCCCATTTCTCCCTCTGGTTTACAATTTGAACTTCCTTTATCAAGTTGTGCTTCACTGCTGGTACCCAATGATTAAAGACAAATGGTTTCAATTCCCTATATGACCTCAGAAGCAAGCAAAAAAGTTTAGGCATATCCAGCATAGATTACTAAGATTAATGCACACATCCTGTTCTTACATCAGGTAGAATCATGTATTTAGATACTAAGGAATAGAATTTTTCAAGCTACTAGACACTAGTGACCTCCAGCTTCAGTCATCTCTATTTCAGAAGCATGCAGGAACCTTGGCCTATCACATCACACTGGCACTTATGCTATGAAACCTGTCTAAGAGACCCTCCCTTCAGTGCTGCAGCCTAACAAATCATTCTTATTTTCTGCATAAGAAACTGTCAGAGATCAAGGTCATAACATAGGAAGTTTGCTAAAGAGTGGCTCTCAGAGCCAGGCTGAATCCCAAGGTTATCCTTTAGAGACAATTCAGAATGCCTTCCCAGAAAGGCAAGCTGGAGAACTGGGCCACAACCGATACTGTTTCAACACCCTGCAGCATGCTGGCGTTAAACACAAGTTTCAGCACCAAAGCCCACAAGCAAACAGTGCCAAAGAGCACCTGAGCAATCTTGTCATACCACAGAACACACAAATGCTGCCTTAAGCTTCTGTAAAGCCATGTAAGAACTACTGAGAAGTTGCCCTTTACAAGGTAAAGCTTTCCTTTCAAAAGCTTTGGAAACTAACTCCCCCTTGTCTGGCCATCCGTGTACTGCAGTCCAGATCTGGTAGACACATTTTCTTCTGGCTTCCTGCAGAGGACACAGATGTCAGGCTCATGCATTCGCCTCTCTATCCAGCCTGCCCCCACCTAGGTTCCCACTACCACCCATGGTTACTGCCATCACCTGCAATCAGGCCTTCATGCATAAGTGAAGAATACCCCAGTCACTATACCCTCATCCTTCCAGCCATGCTTTAGTGACATTGACTTGCTGTATAGTAGTTGCTACCTAGAGTTAAAAGGAGGCAGGAAAGAGATACACCTTTTTAAGCCTTAAGACTATGGAAAGACCTTGCATACAACACACTGACCTTCCCATTCTGAATCCTCAGGACTGAAAGCTTTTATCCCATCCTGGGTATTGCCTTGGCAATAACTAAGGATGTTAAGTTTACAGAACATGCCCTGGGACACAGTTCCCAGCAGTCCTGGCACAGCTCACATCCAAACACTACAGGGACTCCAACAATAGTCACTTCTCTCCAGTCACCCCATGGGACAGGTTATTATATTCCCCTACAGGCATGTGATTCTGGTACCTGCTAGGAAGGCACAGAACAAACACCACAAAGGTGCATGGTTCAGAGGTCACTCACACTGGTTTAGGCAGAAGCTGCCTCATTCAAGCATTAGAGGAATGACAGGTAGAAGGCCACCATCCAGCCATTAGTTTCACTGGGAGTACAGCTTGCTTTCTGTTACCAACAGAATGAAAAGCAAGTTAGCCACTGTTTTCCAGCAAGACAACATTAGCAGCCAAGTTAGTGAGATGCAGACCCCAGTGTTTTGCATCCTGCTTACTTATCTTTACTGTCCAAACAGGATCAGCAGTGCTAACAATATGAACTGCTGAGTCTGGAAAGTATGATAAGCCAAAGGAAACTGCTTCCTCTCAGCTAAACTAAGGGAAGGATAACACAAATCAGCTAGTCCTGAATTTGTGAAGTTTCTTTTCAAGTCTTGTGGAGAAAGTAGCCTGTGTTAGATGCTGTCTGCATGCCCTTCCACGCTTAACAGTTGCACAAAAGATGAGCAGGTATGGACACAAAATGATACTGCTTTGTCCAATTAAAGCAGCCCACATATCACAGGCATCTCTCCCTTGCACTAGGCACCATATACTGCAGAGGCCATGGTCAAGAACACAGAACTCACAGCTTCAACAGTCCCCAAACATCAAGCATATCACTATTTGAAAACAGTGCAAGATTATCCCCGCTGTGCTTCAGGAGTCTGGTCCTCAGTGAAGGACCTGAAGCCATGTGAAACAGAGTATCATAAAACCACTGATCTGCTCCAGTCCTGTGAAGGTCACTGTGGGCTCCCGATTTCAGGCCAGAGACCTTTAGGGTTACACAATCATAGCAGCAAGGCTCAGACTACAAAGACAACACTCATACTGTCTCCCTGCAGGAGGACAGAGTGCTGTTTCCCTACAGGAAGTGCTGGAGCAGCATTTCTCCAGTGAACCGCAAGCAAGAAGCCCCCTTTCTGGTTACCACAGCTCTATAAAGCCCTAACCCAGTGAGGACCTAAAGCTGATGTTCCACAACAAACAACTGTTCCTGCAGCATTAGCAGCTCATCATTCAGGACTTCACATTCCACAATCCCTCCTACACCCATCCTACAAGCAGGAATGAGGACCAACTTGCTTATGGTCACATGAAGGCTGTGCAGAGCAAAGGAATTAAACTTTCATCTCCAGGCCCCAGACTTGTTCCTTTAACAGAGTAGGCACCTAACCCAAGGCCTTCCCAGGAAGCCACTCCATCTCAGCTCTCTGGCCTGACATGTCTGGCAGCATCTTCATATCTGGAGGCTTTTTTTTTTTTTGAACACCATTGCTCCTTCCCTGCACTCCATGCAGTGGGGCAAGACCACTGAAACTTCCCCCTCCCAGTTACCAGAAACCAATGTCATCCCACACCCTTAAAGGGACATAACCCACACAGCAGATGGTAACAGATTATTCCTTACTTACAGCATATGCCCAAAGAGGTACAGAGGATTGTGACTCCTGGAGCAACAGAATGGGGAAACATCTGGGTTGGGCCACAAACTGGAACACTCACCCAAAGCCATCACAGTGCCTCCCTCCACTTTCACCTCTCATTTCCCTTTCCCAGAAACAGCTTTAAGGCTTTTGGTTTGCAAGGGCTACAGCAACTGTTACAGCTGCTCTGATACCTTCCATTTCCAGGCTCATGCCTCTTTTGTGACTAGTACTGGGATGCCCAGGATTTCTTGAAGATTCAAGGAAACTTCTCCCTGTTCAGTAAAGATACCATCCACTGCAACTATCTAGCCTGAAAGTTAGAACAAGGCATCAAGCAGAGCCCTCCAGAGTAATGTAGACATCATATTGATTAATGTTCCTAGGCTTCAGGACCAGAAGACTAAAAATAGGTATTATGGTTCTAATTAGGACACCATGATAATTACCTGATCTGGAAGCCCAAGAGAAGAGACAGACAAGAGGATTACTGTGACCAATACAGGTAGAGTTCTACAGCACTTGCTATTTTCCCCCTATTGTTTAGGGATATTAAAAAACAAAGCACCACAAAACCCTCAACAGAAGAGTTGGATCACTTAAGTAGAATTCAGCGATGACCATCAGCTACCCAGGCTTCAGCTTGCTCAGTTTCTGATTAGACCTCACCCAATGCAAGCACATCTTCACATCTGTAAGCATCCAATGGAAAGAAATCCCATCAGCTGCTGAAGCCACTTAGTGCTGTTGAGCAGCCTGAACTGCTGCTTCAAAAACTGCAAAGGGTGGAATTTTAACACCAGTTCTAGATGACTCAGTGTTACTTCTGCATTCTAGCAAAACAATTTGCCACTGCAAGCAACTGTGTACAACACATTGCTAGTGAAATAAGAATGTGTATTTGCTCTCAGATTAATCCAGGGGGTTTCCACATAGCCAGGCTCCCAGAAGGAACAAGGGATCCCTTCCAGAAGGCTTTACATGTCACAGAGCTTGCTGCTTATTGCCAGCTACCTTACAAAACACCTCTCCTTTTCACTGATCACCTCCTTGCTGTCATTCATGCAACAGCCACAAACAAGACTTCAGCAGTAATTACATCTGCCACTACCCAGAATCCATTACTTTTTAGAAAGTAGTTGTTCTAATTAAGCCCATTTAAGAGCTCTCCAGAGAGCACTAAAAAGATCATGATGTTTTCTGTCAGTTTATGCAGTCTTCAGTTCCAGAGAGCCTTGTTTCAACATCCAGGAGTTAGATGACTCAAGAGTATCTGGCCAGCAGATACTAGTGGCATTAGTTGCTGGAACTGCATTTCAGTCATATTCAGTATTCAAGTAGCTTAGGTTTCCGTTTAATTATGATACTAAAACTATGTCTGAAAAGTACACTGCACACATGCAGCAGTAAAGAGCCAAGACACTAGCTAGGAGGCTTTGATTTTCGTGGTCTTTATGATAGACTTGCCATTAGCTTTCTGACATTCAGCCAAAACAGTCCTGAAGTAGTCAGAGTAACACATTAAGGAGAATTGAACCAGGTGTCCCACACACAGCCTTCAGGTTGCTACTTATGCTATAGAAAATGCTTTCCCAAATTTGTGACTTGGGACTGTAGAACTCCAGTGATGCAATGGTTTACTAATTTTGCTTCAAACAAAGATAAAGAGGGAATAACAGCTCAATTTAGTCACACTGAAACAGTATTCCTCACCAAGTGCAGTGCTTGCCAAGCAAGCAGAAGGCAGCCTCTGTAGCCAGAGCACCTGTTGCCACTGGCTGTGCAATCAGCTGGTCTCATCACTTGGCTCCTGTCAGAGGGATCTGCATCATTCTGGAGAAACCAAGCAGTTGCGCACCTCCTCAGAGAGGAGATGCTGTAGGAAGGACTATCAACATTCAAGGATCACATATTCTAAGAAAAAGCCTCCCTAGCTCACCCTGCTAACACACAGGACACCTCCACCCAACCCACTGCTTCCTCAGCTTGAGTGGTTCAGCAGCACAGGCCAAATCCACCCTGCTGCAGGAGTTTGCCTGCGTAAGGCTATGCACTTTTAGCACATATACCATTTGCAACACAAAGCATCCCCAGCTAAAATGGGGAGTGTGCAACAGAAGCAAACCCCTAAGTCACAGTCAGCAACTAAAAGGATATCTTGCCAACCTCCTGCGGCAAGGCCAGAGCTAGTGGTAGGGAGTCTTAGCAAAACAGCCTCACCACGCTCTCTTCACCTCCTAAGAATCTGAAATAGCATCATTAGCCCAAACTGCTGGGCCAGCTTCAGAGTTTAAATGTCCTTAACAGCACAGTATCCTTACCCAATAGCTTTCATCTCACTAAGCATTCATCTCCCTGCTCGATTTTTGGCTCAGCAGCAAACAGTTTTCTTGAAAAGCCTACCAAAAAACTACTATGCCCTCTTTTTCCAGAGTACATAACAGCTGTCCAGCACCAAAAACCATTGGTCAGGAGTGGTAACAGCAAGTCCCAGGCCATGAGACATCATTTTGTCTCCCACTGTTCTGAGAGAGAGGAGTTACTTTCAGTATTTTAATCTAGAACAGCTTAACTGCAGGCTGGAGCCACTGACATCATATTTGACTTGTATTTGCACAAGCTAAGCAGTCCCAGTACTCGCTTCACTTTCTGAAGCACCTTTTCCTCCCCATGACAGATTGCACCATCTTTCCCACTGCACTTCCAATCACCCTTAGCCTGCCCTCTCTTCCTCTTCCCACACATCCTGATCCTCTCTTGCTTCACCACCTCAGGGTCAGTTTTTAGTTTGTACTTACCAATGATTCCCATTCAAGGTTAATACTTAATGAAGCTTCCTTTATAGGCACAGGCCTTATCTACTGGCCACACACCAGCTCCATGTTGCTGTTTCCTTACCTAAACACGAATAGACAGGATAGGAGTATTTCTATCCTCCCCCCTGCTGATGGAATCCCAGGACAGCCGCTCTACCTGAAACCACCTAGTTAATCTTTGCCCATTGAGCATTAGACTTTAAAGCTACTTCAGGCCTCACAGTGGGAATATTTTCCCCTCCCCCACCATTCCCATCTGCTAAGTTAGAAAGAGCACATAAACACTCAAACTTATCAACTGCTGCAAGGCAAGATGCTATTTTACCTTCCCCTCCACCCATCACCTGCAGGTCCTGCAAGCCTTTGAAGACTTATACACAGTTTTTTTCAAATGGCAGATATTTTAATACGAAGTTTCACATGCAGCAGAAAAAAAAGTTAAAGCACTGGCTAGTTCACAGCTCGAAGCAAGCAGCTGGAAAACACTTGTTCAACAAACTCTTACCTGTTCTACCGGATCAAGATTGTTTTAAAAAATTCATATACAAGAGAGGCAGTTAAAAGGAAGTTACATAAAAAAGTTAAAGGCAGGTGTATTTCTAGCCCTCAATATACATCTTCCAAAAAGCTGAAGAAAACAGACTGAAAGGACTTAAGCACCCTTAACAACTTAAAACATGACTCATCTTCCTACAAGTGAGTTAAGCTTAGTCACAATGCAAAAAGTATAAAAGTCATATAGGCAGCTCACATATTGTTACAGGGATTACCTTCTACTCAAGGTGTATCAGGGTAGTTATGAAATCAGGTAGACTAGGTAGATTAAGCCAGGCACCTTGTCCAGTATGAGAAATAGTTCCAAACACCGTCTACATTCATATACATTCATTCACAAAGTTCCTGGGTTGGGCATTAAATTTGCATTTCCTCTGAGAAGCTGAAAGTCTTAACAGTGGATAACACCCTGTGCTCCCTCAAAGACAAGACATAACCCTTTTTGACACTTAAAGCTTCAACATTACTACAGGGAAAGGAAAAACAGGTCAGCTACCGATGTGACAAAAGGCATCACAGCTGAAGTGTCACCTGACAGCCTAGGTAACACAGGCCACACAATCAGGAAGGCTGGTCACAGACACCCACTGAGGAGAAGTAACTCTAAACAGCTAAAGCCTAAGTGCCTACTACTACTTATTGCTGGTGCCCTGCCACAGGGCCTGATGAGCAGGTCCAGGTCCTGCACCCCACCCGGCAGGCCCAGCTCCTGCAGCTCCAAGGGTTATATAAGGTCACTTCTAGACTTAATTGTCTAATTGACCTAGCTATGAACAAACATTAAAATATGGATCTTACAGA
>JANHFX010029437.1:32058-50626 GCA_027560015.1 Chloroceryle amazona | reverse complement strand
TTGGACATCTCTCTCCCATTTGGGTGCGTGACCTTCTCTAATGGTACGTGGCTGTGGTAGGGAATTATCCCAAATACGGGGCTGAATTAGACTTCTGTCCTAAGCGGACATTGTACACACAGCTTGAAGAGCATTTGGATACCAGTATAAAAGGAAATGGGTCTACTCTTACTGTCTGGATAAGAACATCCTATATTTGATAGATTATCTCAGCACTGTAAAATGAGGAAGAAGTCCCTTACCCAGCACAGTCAGGTGGTATGTTGTGTAGAAATTCCCTTCTTCTGATGCTATTTCACAGGTGTAATTTCCCTCATGGGCTATTCCCACTCGCTGTATCTCAAGGACATGACCCCAACCTGTTCTGAATTTCCAGTTCATGCTGTCACTGCAATTTGTGCTGTCTGTCTTCTGATTAGTCCTGTAGGCCAAAATGCAGAGGCCTCCAACCTTGAGGCTTATTTTCCATGTTACCAGAGTTATATTTGAACTGGGAGGGCAGGTGAGCACAGAGCTGCTGCCTATTACTGACACATTCTCAGTCCCTGAAAGAGAGAAAGAAGGATGTGTGAGAAGGTGCCCAGGGATGTCAGTCGTCATCTTGGAGTTCTTGTCTGTGCTTCACAGAGAAGTGTCTGCCCTGTTACAGGCCAGGGTGAGGCCCTGTCTGTGCTCATCTGCAAATTTTCTGTCAGCTTGACAGCTGTGGATTATCGAGCCAGTGACCTATGCCCTCAATAATCACCACAAATTTCCCACTGCAGCTTATGTTAGTGAGTAAAACAGATATTCCTGACAGATATTCCTACTCCTGCCCATACTGTGGGCACCTTGTCTACACCTCTCAGACATGACCACAGTGCAAACAGCAGTGATGTTCTTTGTGTAGGAGGGAAAGTTTTTGCCTTCTGTTTCAGGGGTTTCTTTTCATTTTCCGAATCTTTATGAAAATATACATTCACACTCTGAGTGTACACGATGTGTATATATGCATTCACACTGTGACTGTACTTTCTTTCCTGTGGTGGTCTCCACAGGACATGAATGGAAGTCCAAGCCATCTTTGTGCCAGACACACAGCTACAAAGGTGCAAAATATGCCCATATCCCCATATCCCTGTGCCCCTTGCTTGCCTAGAGAAGATTGCCAAGCAACTTTATTCAGTTGATGTATCAACTGTGTTGACTCTCTAACAGTGAGTATGTCTTGGTTTTGAATTGTGTTTGACATTTGCCTGGAAACATGTTCTATGCCCCTCTGAGTGCTGTGTTTATTGAAGCCAAGTTACACCCTCAGGTTTGCCGTTAATTATTTTATTTTGTTTTACTTATGGGTTCCTGAATTTCTTCTTTGACAAGAAACTAATTTGCCCAGGTTTTCTTTTTCCACAGGCTTTCAGGACTAATTCCTTTTTGCACTGTTTGAACATGAGTCATGCATGCTTTCTTTATATTGACTAGATTTGGGACTCCTCATCTTCCTGTTTCTTCAGCTGACACATCCAAGGGATCAAGTTTCCAACCCCAAGGTTCATTTCACTATTTCCTTGACCACTGAAGCCTCTCAATATGATGCCACCTTTGGGACAGTCAGCTCTTTTGCTTTATTTCACGCAGTCACATTGGGGCCTTCTTAATAAAATATTCTGTAATGGATTTTCGCAGTGAGGGCACATGGGGGCAAGCGCTCAGAGGTGAAAGAAAGGTTATCATATCTGTTCTTTAAGATGAGTTGCTTACATGTGCATTAGTGTTGCCTACACTAAACATACGTAGCGCACCCTCCTCTGTGAGGCACTTTTGCCACAGGGAGAAAGCAAGAGTCAAAGGCACAGGTTGTAAACCAGCATGAAGAGTAAGTAGGTGAGGCAATGGGACTTCGGTGTTCTTTGGGTCCTGCTGAAAATAAAAGCAAACAACCCTCAAAATCTATGTGTGTATATGTATAAATAACCACCTGAAGCAGATCTGTTACAGATAAATAACCTTTCACAAAATCTCCTAGGTGCAACAATTAATGAGTTAATGGGAATACCTATAGCTGTAGTCCCAGCTAGCCTCCATTTACCACCTCACTCTTTTTCTCTTTTAATTGGTGCACATCAAACTGTGGGACTGTAAACCACTGATCTCTCGGTGCTCTGTGTCTCTGGTGGGACCTCAAGTTGTTCTTTCTGAGTAATGCTGAGTAATGCTTCTAGTGGCATTCTGAGAGCTGTGTGTGAGAAGAAAATCAGAGTACTACTTTTGAGCCATGCATTAATCTGGAAGGATGACAGAAGTTAACCAACCTGATTGGTACTGACAAATGAGTTTTGCATAAATTATTCCAAATATGTTAAGCCTCTCACCAAAACTTTGGAGTAGATACACTAAAGCAGCAACTGAAAGTTCAGCTGGAACATGCAAAGAATTAGAATTAGAAATTTTGTGTGATTAATCAAACCTTTGTCAAATTCTTCCTCTGAGGTACCAGACCTGACATTATTGTGTTTCTCTATCTCCTACCCAGAGCTGGAATTCTATTACCCTTGCTGGCTGGGACAATAAGAAGCCCAGTTCCTGAACATTCACAACATTGTAAGAAATTATCTTAATGAGCATCATCTTAAAATTATTAGTCAAATAATTACCTTTAGCCTCTGAGTAAACTACAGTTGATTTTATCTTAATAATAGCATCTGAAATCTCATTATCTTCTGGCATCTAGGTGAAGGAACCATTACATCTCAACCCCTTTTCCTTCTGTTCAACTGTGTTCTTGGAAAATAATTTCTGACTTGCAAATTAGCACAGTTCACTGCATTTTGACTACTTACAGATTCCTTTAAAGGTTTTCACATTTTCATTTTGAGGATTAAGTATCCTTGGGGTGAAGACATTTCCAAACCTAGACCAATCTCCCACAGATTGGTAGGATGGCTAGCTGCAATATCACCCCACACTAGACCACACAGTGCTGTAATGTTTTAGTATAGCTGTATAACATGGAAATAAGAGTGTAATTATGAAAAGGGTTTTTTTGATGGTAGAATAGGAAAATTATGTGGGAATAGTATTTCACTGAAGACACACACTTCCCAGCTTTTGTTAAATAAGGGAAATAATAATTAGCTTCCTGCTGATCAATACTGCCAGGATTCATTGAATAATGTTTCCACACATGGCTGAAGAAGAAAAGTGCTATCTGTTCCCATCATTTTCTGATACACAAATTACCCATCTGCCCCACAATGCTTGTTTCCTTCATTCAAATTTCATCAGTGTTCTGTAATAAATTATTACACTGGGAGTGTTTCTAAATAACAAGTGTTTTCTGATTAATGATGTTTCAAGTAAATGTGAGGTGTGTGTTTTAAGCTCAGAATTTTACCAGGAGAGGAACTGAAAGAAGCCTTTTGTCTCATGATGGTTTCTGGATGTAAATACTATGAATGCCTCTGAAAATTGGAGAACAAAGTGTTTCCTCTCCGCGTTTAACATTGCCTAGAGACTCAGAGCTCATGTCATGTGTATGGCAGATCTTAGCTGAAAATGACTAAGCAAACCTCACATTCAAACAGCCTGTGTGTTGGGGATGGGGTTCCCTGTGTAATGTTTGCCACTGTTGTGAAGGAAGGACAATGATGTGCATGTTTAACTGTGTACACTTCCATTTACATATTAAAGCAATGTCATTTTACTTGTCTTTCAACTCTTCATGTCCTACACAGCCTCTTCAATGTACAAGTTTCCCAATGTAATGGTTTGTGTGCTTCAAGAATGTAAAGAAAGATGGAGTGAAAGTGGTGCTTTCTGCTGTGCCTTTCTGTCATATTCTGCCCCGAATGAATCAGGTACCATTAACCTCAAATGATAAACCACCTCAGTCAGCTTAAAATCTGCTGAATCGTGTTTAAATACAACTTTAAGTCCATGTTAAATTTGAGAAAGGGTTCTGAATTCCCCTGTATCTTGTCATTAATTTAGGAGGCTTTTTAAAAGGCAAGAGTTTTTTCCCTAAATGGTATATTAATTAGTAAAAAATCTTCCTGTTTGTCTTACCCTTTCATGTACCTTCCTACAATTGTAAAGAGGCTTTATAAACATAACAAAATCAATCTGCTTTCACTTTACTACCCTCTTTCATTGCTAGAGTGCAGGTAAGTGGCATTAGTGTAAATATGAATTGTGTGCTTTCTTCCTTGCTTTGCTGCTTTTCTCATGCATGCTGCTAGAAACATGATCTTTTGTAGAAGAAGGATGTGTATGCCAGAAGTCCTGAAAGGTTTGAATAATTTCTATTTCTGAAATTACTTTGAAGATGTCTTAAGGTGGAACAGAGAATATGTTTTTAGCTCTGTAGAACAGAGCTCTGTAGAACAGAACATACTATTAGGAGGAGGTTTTATCCTAACTAATGACCCTGTTAGCATTCTCCCAAGAACTGGCTAAAACTCTGAATGTCTGTCTTTATGTTGAAGGTAGAGAAAGAAAAAAAAAATACGAGCAAGGTGTAACTGCACTTCTGGTTCAATGTGTTCTGGAAGCATGTTGTGATGGCAGAGTGCTGTAGATACCTCCTAGACTGGTCCTAAACATAGAATTGGGCTTGGGTGATACTGGATGAGAAGCTCCCAAACCATTCCAAACTGTCAGCCATTTCCATAACAGTTCCTGATGAAAAGAGTATTTGCTTTTCTTTCTCTTTCAGGCTAAGATATAGTCTAATGAAATGTCAAGACTTGCTGGTTTTAACCACAGAGTTAGCTTTAGGATCAGTCCAAAATATATATTTTCAGGAATTAATCTGTAAATAGCTATGGGATCCACTAGCACAAAGGGAATTCTTTAAATAGAACCTCATCGCTATCATGTCCTTTCTGGTCAGCCATAGCATTTCCTTCCAATTTGGAGATGTTGATAGGACCACATGTTGGGTTGAAGTTGGACATGCCCTGCTTTCTCTTTCTAGTGAGCATAGCAAAAGCCATCTAGTCTCTAAAAATATCTGTTATTAGAACATAAACCAATATGCTAGAAAGTGATAGCTCTTTCGGCAGCACAGAACTACTAGCTACACTCATGAAAATAAATGGCCTGACAATAAATCTCCCCAGCTGTCTGTGCCCCTACAGAACAGGTTCTTTCCCCCAGCCCTCTCTTCTACACCACCAGCTTTTGGCTGCACAGATTCCACATCCTCTCTTCTGAGTTCCTTTCTTCATCTGTTCTATGACTTTTTAAGGGTCAGTTCCAACCAAGCCCTTTTCCAGGGTATTCTCATCTGCTTTCTTTGCCCTCTTTATGCTTCCTGCCCTGACCTGTACTCTTGGGTTATGTACTTAGAAGCTCTGAGGGAAGAGACAATTTCCCCTTCCCTTTGGTAATTTCAGTAAACCTGAAGGGTGTGTGTCCGCTCTGCAAAAGAACTAAACAAACAATAGTATTCCACTTATGCAGCCAGTGTTTGAATCCAGACTGTCACTGCACCACTGTTTTCTGAAATGGTGCTTTCATACTGTAAAATGGCTAAAAGTCAGTTGCTGAACTTTCCTCTGTGATAGCTGGTTGGTTTATGACCAACGTCTTAGGGCATATGTGCCATATATGTCAGCATTTATCTATTTGAACAAAGTCTTGGAAACAAGCCAGTACGCTGCTCTACTTCTGTCAAGGTGAAATCCCATGTTATAGCTGAGCTGAACTGACGGCTTGCTGTAGCTGAAAAGGGGGATAACCAGGGTAGCAAAGCCTCAGTCTCTATGGGCCTACAGTAAACAAGAAATTTGAAGAGGTGTGAGCTATCGAGCTTATCTCAATGCAGTGTTAACTGTAGAACGATGATTAAACATCAGTACCATTAACTATTTCATTGCATATGAGAGATTAAATGAATAAGTCTATATCTAATGTAATATATCTACACATTAATTGTAAATAACTTCTCATTTTCAGTCTTATTCTTCACAAAGGAGTGGACTCTGGATATGAAAATCTTTTTTTTTTTTTTTTGTGTTAGCTGGAAGGAGCAGAGCTCAGGAGCCCAGCAGTACATGCTGTCTGTCACATCGTTGTAGAAAATAGGCAAGTCAGAATTAGTAGGTTCTGTACAGCCCCGAGTTGAACCATCCTATTTTAGTTGTGGATGCAAATCCATTGTGAGCAGGTTTCACCTTGGAGACTCATCTGACAGGTGGGTAGGGTTAGGAGGCCTTTAGACTGAGGTCCTCCAATTTGACTTCAGCCTCTGATGTTCATCTAATTATAATGCAAATGATATTTTGCCATCCTTCATTGTCTCTCCTTGACTGTTGAAGATTTTAAGCTGTGTCTGAGGAGGTTCTCAAGCTCTATTCCAGTGCATTGAGTGCATATTCAAATGGACTAACAGATTCCACTTTTAAGTTTGAAAACAGACATACCCTCTTTCAGGAAAAAACAAACTTAGTTGAGGAGTTCCCTTCTGCGTTTCAAAAATGTGCTGGTTACTGTTGTCATGCTAAGGCTACTGTAATTGAAAAAGATTGGGGGAAAGATTGTGCTGGCTTTTTAACGAGGCTTATGTAGCGTGTTTGACAGCTCTCGTGGATAACTAGTTGCACCAGTTCCTTTGTAGTATCACTGATTTAGTCATTTCTCCTGTTTCTTGGAGTCCTTCTCACAGTAAAAGAAGAAAGAAAGATTTTAAATCAGGAAAATTTGATAGTGAAGCCGCTAAAATTTTCAGGGGAATCTTGGCAAAATCAGAGCCAGCTATGCAGCTTGAAAGTACTTTTGATTGCTTTCAAATAGGAATCATTTCCAGCCTCTGCTATTCTTTGTAGCAGGTTTTAACCCACAGTAGAATTTTTTCTTCCCCCCAAAGTAACTCAAGTTCCATGGCAGCCTCTTCAGAAATTTATCTGTTAAAAGAGTTTTTCACACTCTAAAGAGACTGCTTTACATTCTTAGACGTGAAGACGTGAAGATGATGAAGGGACAGGAACATCTCTCATGAAGAAAGACTGAGAGATCTGGGGCTGTTTAGCCTGGAGAAGAGAAGACTGAGAGGGGATCTTATTAATGTTTAGAAATAGTTGAAGGGTGGGTGTCAAGTAGAAGGGGACAGTCTCTTTTCAGTTGTACCCTGTGATAGGACGAGAGGTAATGGTCGCAAGCTACTCAACATGAGGAGAAACTTCTTTATTGTGAGAGTGACACAGCACTGGAAAAGGCTGCCCAGAGAGGTTGTGGAGTCTCCTTCTCTAGAGACTTTCAAGACCTGCCTGGATGTGTTCCTGTGTGACCTTCCCTGGGTGGTCCTGCTCTGGCAGGGGGGGTTGGACTTGATGATCTCCAGAGGTCCCTTCCCACTCCTACCATTCTATGATTCTATGATTCTATAATCCTACGGTGTCTTTACTTATAATCTATCATAGCATTTTGCTGCATCTCCTCCCCACAATGCAGATTGTGACACGAACTTAAAAGTATAAGGAACTGAAAGATTGATCATACCATAAGAAAATGACTAACTGTATCTTGGAATGAATGAATATATTATATGAGTCATAGCAAGTCATGATCAAAAAGGCAGAACCAAATGCTTGGAAGAGGCCAGATAGAACAGGGTGAGCCCTGCATCTGTTTTCCCCTTCTACTGCCACTGAGTGCCCACAACACGTATCCAGGCTCATCTGGAATAAAGTGAAAGATAAACAGATACAAGGGCTTTGTGCTGGAGTAGGGATTGCTAAAGTACTGAGAGAGTTTTATATGTGGTATCTTTGTGACTCTGAAAATGTAGCCACAACACCACAGGACAGTGTGTGTAGGCTGAAAGCTAGACCTGCATGTCATGTGAGTAGTAAGTAGTTAGGCTACTCTAATTTTCATGATAGAAATACATGAACTAGCTGGTGATTGCAGCTTTATCAGCATGGATTATCTTTAATAGACACAATGAGAAACCTTTATTGTTAGTTTCCCACTCAAACTCTTTCATCCATATGTATCATTATTTCCTGAAAATATCTCATATTCCCATTTCATTCTATTTAGGCTTTTTTCCTATCTTCAGAAATTCCTTCCTCATACTCAAATTCTGATTTTGTTATCCCTTTAACACTTTTCTGCCACCGTCACTATGTCACTTGCAGCGTAAATCTCTTTCCTGCTGCCATATACAAGCTGAAAAAGCAACCTTAAGACACATGCAGAAAAATACACTTTGTCATTGCAAAGTCCAGGTTTCCAGTATGAAGTGCCTGCAGCATGGCTGGATTTTTTTTAGATTGCAAACTTTATTATGACTTTATACATTGCAGGAAGGTGAGCACACTGACAGAACTCAATAATTACACCCAAGGTTTCAGTCTTCCCATTCAACTTTGCAGTTGTCTGTTCCTAGTTATTCTGTTTTTTATGACCTTTTCATGCTTTTTCGATTTCTCCAGTATCCTTTTAAGCAGGCGTTCAAGACAGATGATTTTGAAAGTAAAGGAAGAATATTAAAGCTCACCTAGTTAGAGATGTGATTTGATACATTGTGCCCTTTAAAAGCATAAAATAATCTGAAGAATAGAGGGACAAGTGGAGGGAAAGGAGAGAAAGAACTGGATCAAGGAGAACATAACAAGCTGTTGCACATTAACTCACTCTGGCTACAAACTTTAAACATGGTATAGCAACTTCTGTGTGCTAAGGTGTTCGTCCTCGCAGAATGTGAGCTGGCATGGATGAGGAGAAAAGGGATTTACATGGGATGCCAAAATGCCTTGGGTAGTATTTCTTTCAGAGTAGCACTGTGACACCATATGTAATGAAGTGCAAAGGTCCCCCACTTCTCCCTACAGAAACAGATACAGAATGGTTTAGATTCTGTTCTGCATGTTAAACTTGGCCTTTTATGACTCTCTTCCTTGTGAGAAGGACAATAAAATAAGCTGTACTCTTTATGCTTAAGTGGCATTTTCCTGCTTTTCTAAACAAACAAGAAAAGATGATTGACCGCAAACAGTAGTATATATATGCCTTCTTTTTCATACTTTGCAGAGAGCAGATAAGGGACTGCTGTGAAAACAAACTTAACACCTCACTTTTACATGATTAAAATCCCAGCCATACCTTGTTTAGTGCCTAGATTTAGCATAGTACTTTTCTTCCTAGCATTTTCTTACTATTTACAAAGATAAGGCAGCATAAGAAGATTCCCTACATATTTTTCTTATTAATGATTGTATCTCTAAATACAGAATGTATCAAAAGTGTGTCTTAATTAGCATGTACTTCTACAAGTGCGTTCCCAGTTAAAGAAAATCTGCTTTATACTCATAGAGCATGTAGTCAGTTTGCAAGACTGAACTTCCTTGTTTCCATGGTTTTGAAACTAGATACATTCAGACATTGCATTTGGACCACAGCAAAGTAAAATGTTAATGTCACAAGGACACACCTTGAAGCTTGTACTAGGGTGATTTAGATGGCTTCTGAGAAATTTTTACCTTTATTTAATAATACAGAATTCTGTTTCAAGTATTTGTTAAGAAAACCAGACTATTTGGATTCATGTGTTTTTAGGGTAAAAGAAGTCAGAATGATTCCAGCACATAGACCCAATGGAGACATAGTTCCTTCTGGGCTTCATGCAACATTAAAATTCTTTGGATGGAATGCACACATTGGATCAGCTTGACACACTTAGCCTGTGATCTCTGAAGAAGAAAACCTTGTTACTACATCTTGCTCAGAACAGCCACCCTAATATTGAAGGAAACAAGTTTAAGAGCAGTGATAGCTAAAAACTTCCCATCATGTGGGGACTGCTTTTCATTTCGGGGTGGAGCAGGGGGGGAGGTTCAAGCATTAAAATAATGAACATTAAATAAGTAAATAGATAAAAACACACACACACCCTCCCCCCCAAAAAAAACCCTGAATATAAAATAACATCTTTTTCTATTCCACTTCACTGAAGTGAAATTTCATTGATTCACCAAAAAAAACGAGAAGCTAAAAACCCATTACCTTTTGGTGAAAACACCTAAAATTTTTGGCATTTTTTTTTCATATTTCATATTTCCAGCAAAATCAATTTTTAAAAAGAATTTTTGCCTGTTGTGAGGTTGCCAATGCAAAGTTTAATGATGTTTGTGAAGTATTTCAATTTTTTCCTATGGGTACCACTGAAGTAACTATCTTGGATCCGTCATTTGACCAGCCAAACACATCTGAGATGAGCGTTCCCTCACTACCAACAATGACTGTATCTATTTTGCTTTAAAATATCACCAAGGAGACATTTTTATTTTCTGGCCAAGTGGAACAGAATAACTCCTGTCCATGCAGTATCATTCAGAGATGTCCCTAGTTTAATTCGGATCTCACAGACCTATCTCCCTTCTCCCTTTATACATAGAGGTTTCAGGTTTCTCCAACTGCTGCTCAAATTTCTAGTTCCATTACCAAGTCCCCAGACTGCTGTGTGGTGTCTGGCAGAGAACAAGCTCCAGAAATGCAGTTGAACAGCATGTGGGAGACATGAAATGCTGTAGCTAAACTATATTAAAACTAAGTCAAGTACACTAAAAACCAGGATAAGAAAGGCTGAGTGTCACTGGCTTTGGCACAAAAGCCTTTCCCACTCTGGATACTGACCCATTAGCCTCAGAACAAAGTTCCAGAAACTGCTCCTTACTGTCAGCATATCAGTGATCTTCAGCCACTCCCCAGGATGCAAGTGTTCCCTGCCCTGTTTCAGAGTATCTGCAGCCTCTCTTCAGCAGAAACCACATAGCCAAAAGCTTCAAGTTCACAAATGCTTTCAATATGTCAAATGGGACAGTTTCTCAAATGATACGGATTTAGAGGTCTGAGTAAAAGGGCTATATGTGACAAATGGTACATTCCCAGCTAAGGGTCGTTAAATAGTTGCCTACATGGAAGTCACAGGGATAATGCCTGGCAGCCTTGTGACCACTAAGAAAAGAGCAGGAATGGACATCCAGGAGACATGTTTTAGTTATGGTCCATCATTTTTAGCAATTAAAGAAAGTCACAGCATGATGAATAGCTATTACAGAAAGAAAACATCTGTGCACAGTTCACTTTCTTCCATCCCTAAGGCTGATTGGTCCCAGATAGACTCACCTACTGTTCTCATGACCTTGGTGATGGCAAGCAGCACAAAAACACACACAGTCTTCCCAGCAAGCTTCATGTCGGGTCCTGTTTTCATGGCTCAGGTAGCTCCGTCACTCCACCCATCCCACTGCCAACCTAGCTGTGGTCATGGGGAGTATTTTTTGCTTGCCAGTAGATCCTCAGCAGTCAGTGTTTTCTCTCCCCCTTTGCTACTACTCTCCTCGAACTGTCTGTGCTCCTGACTGATTGGCTCCTCAAAGCTGGAGAGGTTCCTCCTTCTGACTTTTCAGAACACTAGGCTTCCTGTGCTGAGAGCCTAGGCGAACACTGAGGAAACAGATTGAACAACTCCGCCTTCCGTTCATTTGCTCTCCTCGGGAGGTTAATCAGTGAAGATAAACCCTGCAGCAGAGCTCAGAGGGGGTAAAAGCAGAGGAGATTACTCAAGGCTGAGTTTAATATCAAAAATGATATCTTAGTCTTGGGAAGCTAGAGAGAAACTTCCTCTTCATGTTTTCACTACTACTACCACCACAACAGCTACTACTACTACCACTGATACTTCTTTGTCACTTTGTCCCTGCCTTCAAAAAAATCCTCCTCATGTCTCTCTCAGAAAAATAAGCAGTCTCAAGTCTTCCCTGTCTGTGACATTTTTAATGATTTCTCCCTTCAGCAGCTACCTAGCTACTCGCAGTGTTGTCCATCTTGAACAAGGCTTTCCAGACCCTGCAGGCAGAAAATGAGTTTTGAGGGGAAAGGCCTGTTTTACATATTTTCAACAGAAATAATACAGAAATTGAAGCTGGCCCAGATCTTTCACTGCAAAATTGGGCTTTTTTTGGAATAGTGTGGTGTGAGATTTTAAAAAATAATACTGTACCTGTTTCTCCACTTTCTCACCGATCTAGTAATTTCAGATTCATAGTTTCTTTTCCTTTCCTGAGCCACAGCACTTCCCCAGCACAGTTCTGTGAGCCAGCAGCAGAGATAGAACCTCAGCTGTTAAAAGGTACAACTCAGAACAATTACCACTGAGGACAAAGATGTAAAGACCGAAAACAGATCAAAGTTGGCAGGAAATTGAACTGCTCAGAAGCTAGGACTGCACACCACATTTGAATGTCGGCAGGCTGTACTGATGACTGTAATCTGATGTTCTGGTCATTTAGTATGATCACACAGATGTCCAAAAATGGTCTATATTGATGTTCACTGAAAGAAAGGAATGTGAATTAAGGTCCTACATAAGTAAGTAATAAAAGGACTCCTAATGATCCTACAAAGAAAATCAGGCAACACTGAAATTCAGCTGGATCATGTTGGTCCCAGGATCATCTTACTGGCTACGGTTTTGTGAGGGAGAATGTCCTGTGCATTTTTCCCCACTAGATATTTTAAATTCAATTTAACATTTTGACTCTTGTCCTGGTTTGATTTAGAACAGAATTCATTCTGTTCAGTGATTTTACTTTTCAGCTCAGTCTCTTCTAACCAACTGCACTTTCTGAAGCTAATGGCATTTTTCGCAGACAATATCTGCTTCCAGCAGTGATAACATCCGATGTTTAGAGTTAGTACCAAGGATTGCTTTGCAGACCAAGGTCACTGATAAATCTTATGTACCATGTTGGTAGTGCAGAAAGTAAAAGGCCACACCTGTGGGAGGAGAGGACAGGACAGGTGACCCTAAACTGACCAGTGAGGTATTCCATCCCATATACTTCAGTATAACTGAGGGATCACAAGGGTCAAGTTCTTCTTCATTGGCCAGTGTCTGAGGAGGACTCTGTCCATTCTGCCTTCAAACCCAATCTATGTGTTCTGAATCCTGTTCCAGAATCCAGCTCCTGAATCCAGTTCCTACCTGCTGCTGAGTCCAGTCTGGGATTTCCCCAGTGCCTGCTCCACAGTATCAGTGGTGCCAGTGACAGAACTGCCATCAAGGGGGTTGGATTCGATACTAGTTTTGTATATATTTCATATTATTTTTATTTTCCTTAAAGCTATTTTAGTTTTCTTTTCCAATGCACGTCTTCCTTATTCCCTTTCTTCTTGCCACTGGGAAGTGAGAGGGATTAACAGAGAGCATCTACTATAGGTCTAGTGGACAGCCCTGACCCTAAAGCATGACAATACTCCACAATGTTCTGAGGTTTTCAATATGCTATTCACAGTAACACTCTGGTTTATTATCTGGGTATTTACTATCAATCTAGGAATTAGTAATGCTTGTGAATAGATATCATAGCTATAGTTTAGACAAGGCCATGGAGAAGAAGAGTTGTTTCTATAAATAGAGATTAAGATACAAGGCTGGAGAGAGAAATAGGCAACATCTAAGCAGTATGAAGCCTCAAATAGTGCTCAAAGTTGATGCAAAAACCAAGAGGAAACTAAGGCAGTGTAATTGTGGAGATATATGGTGTATTGGATAGATGATTCCTGCATGAACGTGAAAAAAAAGAAAAGATTAAATGGGATAGGGGAGATTCTGGAAGCAAGAAAGCTATCTTCTAAATAAGAAAAGTCCTGCTTTAAGCTGTGGTAATGAACGGTCTCTGCCATTCCTACAGGAATTCATTTGGAACCAGAAGTTAGACAGGCAGATTCCTTTGGTGGGCAAATATGATTTAAGATGTTGTTAAGATGCTCTCTGATTGAAGCCTGAGTTTCTAGGAACAAGTGAGAGGCTCATATGAGAAGGTGTGGTGGGTTGACACCATCTGGACACCAGGTGCCCACCAAGCCACTCTATCAATCTCCCTCCTCAGCTGGACAGGGGGAGAAAAGTACGACAAAAGGCTCGTGGGTTAGGAAGAGGACAGGGAGATCACTGAACAGTTACCATTGTGGGGAAAAAAAAAAAAGATGGTCTTTCTGGCAGTGCTGTGGTTTACAGGGTAAGTTCCTAGCCAACTGGTAGTTGCTTCCACCACACTAACTATGCAGTGCTTGCCTTGGTGTGTTTGTGGCTGTGGTCCAATAGTCAATTTGCCAGACCTCACCATACTGAAAACCCAGCCACGACCCTCTGTTCTAGGGAGATTTTACTCATATGGCTCTCTTGATGCAGCACATGTTTTGCATTCATGAACGACCTCCATGATCAGATCCACCACTCAATTACAAGCCTATCTGTATGTCGCATCTCTCCCTATGTGTCCCAATGTTCTGTAGGCCCATCAAGCTACAAGTAGCTCACCCTTACTCTCCCAGTCCAGGACTACCTAAACTATTTCAATTTTGACAGCCTACCTATTTGTTGTTTCAATGTTCTTCAGTGGCACAGCTTTTGGGCATGTGAGCATCTACATCTATGTCATACATACCTTTAGAGCGCTGTTTTCTACCTGAGCAGTGATGTCTTGCCACAATGCAGCAGCCCAGATAGGTTTACCTCTGTGCTGCCAGTTGCTCTTCCACTGCTGTAGCCAATCCCATGGGGCATTATAGACAGTATAGAGATGGAATTTTGGCCACTTTTCTCCTTCACCAGTCTCTAGAGCTAGCTGGAAGGCTTTCACTTCTACAAACTGACTTGACTCAGTTTCTGCTTTAGTGACTTCAACGACTTGTTGTGTGGGACTCCACACAGCAGCTTTCCACTACTGATGGTTTCCTACAACACAATAGGATCCATCGGTAAACAGGGCATAATGCCTTTTGTCTTCTGATTACTCTTTATATGATTGTGCCTTTTGGGCATAACCACCTTCTCAGGCAATGCTCCAAAATCTTTGCCTTCTGGCCAGTCCATGATCTGTTCCAGGATTCCCGGGTTGTTGAGTTTCCCTGGTCAGGGCCCACTACAGGATCAACACTACCCACTTACTCCATGTACTACTGGTTGAGTGATGTCTAGAGAGGATGTTTCCTTTGAACATCCAGTGTAGCATGGGCAATCATGATGCCAAGAGGAGATGAGTTTCTGTACCATCAACTTTTGAAGTGGCTTGAACTATTATGCTGCTAGTATCTCTTTTTCAGTGAGGGTATAGTGGGTTTCTGATCCTTGATAGCCTGACACCAAAACACTAGTGGTCAGTTTTGGGTTTCTCCTGATGTTTTCTGTCAGAAGCTCCAGGTGACATCATGCTCCCCAGTTGCAATGTAGAGTACATTTTGCACAGCTGGTCCTGTCTGGACAGGCCCATGCGTCGACACGAGTCATCTCCTGCTTGAGCTGCTCAAAGGCTTGGTGTTGCTTAAGGCCTCACTCAAAATAGTTCTTCTTTTGGGTTACTTAATAGAGAAGGCTCACAGGCTGACTATAACCTGGAATATGTGTTCTCCAAAATCCCAGCAGGTCTAGGAAAGCTCATGTTTCTTTTTTGTTAGCTGGTGGAGACATAGTTGCTTTCTTGTTGATCGCATGATGATGTCTGGAAACCTTAGGAAAACTGATTCTGCTAAGTACTGTGAGAGTACTTCTGCCTCGGGAGAATTCTGATACAGGCTGCAGAACTTGGGAAATGAGAGATGAGAAGCCTGTGGCAGGACATGACTGAAAACATAGACTTACCAAAAGAAGTGACAAGTATTTTATTTCTTTTTCACTGGAGCCTGTCCTCTCAGTTACACATTGAGAGCCACAATCCCATGACAGAGGAACTGACCGTGAGAAAGGCAAGAGTGGATCAGAGGATGACTGATGCAGAGCATGCACTTGATAGAAAGGAGGAGGAGAGGGATAAACTCATTGTGATAGCTGAAGCTGGAGCCTGAGGATGTAGCTGAGGATGAAGACATCACCAACAAGGTGCAATTAAAGATAAACTTGCAGTAAGTGCACATTTCCACACAGCAGCAGAGAAAACTCAAACATTGTTTGTTTAAGGTTCTATGCAGACCCGTCACAGCTTTCCTGGAGACTGAAGTTTCCCTGTCTTCTGTGTTCTGAGTGCACAGATCCGGGCTCTGCTTGTGGTTTTCAGTGTGGGTTATTGCAGACCCATTTTATGTTAATTATCGTAATGTCATCAGATATTATTTGAAAAGGCAGTCTGTGATCTGCTCTGTTTGAAGTGGTTTTACTCAGCCTTAAAGTCCTTGCTGACAGCCAATTCCATGTTAATAACTCATGCAACAAGTGCAGGAGCTGTAAAGCTGGATTTTAATCATCAAGCTGCAGACAGAAATGAAGTTCTTTCCAGGAACTTAATTTCCAAGGATGACATGAGACTTAGAGTGTTGGAACCTCAGCTAGTTTAAGCTGGCCCCGTTTGCTGTCTTCTCATGAATCTACCAAGACATTTTCCATGTGAGAATTCTTCCAGCTCTTTCTATATCAGCTGATGTTCCTAAATCTTGGGACCATATGGATATTACAACAGGTTGCACATAAATGAGAGAAGGCTGGACTATGTTATGCAATGGCCTTGTCCTATGTATAGGGCATTAAAACCACTTTAATTCTTTCAGAAATAGCAGTGTGTGTCACACTTGTCAGTGAATTTCCTGCCTTTTGATGACCTGTCTTAGAGCCTAGAACTTGCTACACTCATAATGAAGGTAAAATAATTTCTTAAGTTTTATTTGCATACTCTGTAACAAAATACTTTAATTTTGCATATGGAAGTATGTGAAAGAGAAAGCAAGTAGTGGATAGAATCGCTTCTTGTGTGGGCAGACACAAAACTTCTCCTCTATCTACCTTGCTGATGCACTTTATTCTGACTGGCTGCTCTTCTGACTATTCTAGTTCTTAACTCTTACAGAATTCATCCAGTCTACCTGGAATATGGTTGATAGGTCTGCCCAAACTTTGTTGGAATGGTTGCGACTGCAGACTCTGTAATTTCAGCTCTTGCTTTCAGCACACCATGAAAGGCAGTGTGCAGTGATCTTCTCCTAGCCCATTGGCCCCACTGCATTGTGTGTTGTTGTTGAACGGCATAATGCTGTAGGCTGGTCATGGAAATGCAGTTTATAACCTCTCTGGCAGTAACGTATGCTTATAAAGCCGCTTCCTGGTTGTTCTGTGGTTGGCTGTTGTTTATTCCTGGAAACACCCCCACACCTGAAAGACCTGATGACAAAATGGTTTCCTTTACAGAACTCCTACTGGAGGGTGGGTAAGGCTGGGGTGAAGCCCATATTCCCAGAGTCCCTCTCCCTTCAGGAAAACTTGCATTTAATGGCAAGACTGAAATTGAAGAGACCTGACTTTGAAGCCAGAGCTGTTGGGAACCCTTTATACACATGTGTAAGTAAGTAAAATATTATGTTTCAAAGTACTTCTGGGGGTTCTGGGTGTAGGGACTAAATGTACTAAACACCTCCCTGCAGCCTAGTCTGAAATTCTGCTTCACATCACTCCTTGGATTCCTGTCTTGATAGCTTCTGTGGGCCACATCCGTGCTGTGCAGTTGCTGACAGTGCAGAGCTCCCTGAGCTGGCTTTGAGCTAGCTTCAGAAATAGAAGCGGTACAGTCAAGTCAGCACAGCACTGCACCCAGACAGGGCACAGCAATTTGTTCATGCAACTAACTGCTACCCGGTGGGGATGAATGATTCCACCCAGTGCAACACTAAGATGTATCAGCTTACTTGGAGCTAGTTCTGGGGTCACTGCCATGCGCAGAAGGCACACAGTTCCTGCTGGTATGAAATGTTGTGGCTTTCTTGAAATCAACATTAAGATCACTAAAATGCATGATGTTCACCTGCCCTGGACTCCTGCACAGGCCACAATGCCTAATAGCTTTACCTTGTGATTACATTGTGGTTATGTTCCAGCCTGCCTCCCAGCAAGGCTTCCCTTGAACCATGTTCCAGATTGGGCAAAGAACATGGGGCTTACTTGGAGAAGTTCACTGAGAGCAGATGACTGAAGAGTAGGGAGGAAGTGACTCAGAGGACCGGATGAACTGAGGCAGATGTTTGGTGAGAGGAAAGGAGCAGGAGCCTCCAGATGAATCCTAGCTCCCCTCTGTGCAGGAGGTTCAAAGCATTGGAGTCAGACACTCTTTTCTTTGGTAAGGAGGCTGCACAGGAACCAGTGATTGTTAAGGCTCTGCTTGAGCAATAGGACTTTTACTTCTCTGATTCCTTAAAATGGTGAAATTCTTGGCTTGGGGAATGAACAGGATAACTTCACTTGACAGCAAGGCCTGAGGCCATTTTTTATCCCAATGGAGATGCTTTCTAGCAATCTCCCAGTTGAGGGTGGGTAAGCTAAGGATATGAAGGAGGAAGTTCTGCATTTGAACACCATTTGCATCCCTTCTAAATGATGTGGCCTGAAAATCGACTAGGTCAGCTAGGTTAGGATTAATCTCTGCACTACTACTAATCCACTAATAAGAATTAGCAAAACTTCAAGTTGGCCATTTAAAATTATTATTTTCAGCATGTTGCTTTTGGACACTAGAGAGGAAATCTGTCTCAGTTCCTCTGGTTTATTAGTATAGCCTGTCTTCTCTGTGAAGACAGGCTATACTACTGTATATATATATACAGT
>JANHFX010029437.1:8396-31958 GCA_027560015.1 Chloroceryle amazona | reverse complement strand
TTACCCATTCCCCTTAACAACATTTTATCAACAAATATAATTAAAAAAGTTTATATATACTGTATATATATATACTACAGGCTATACTCTGTACTACAGAGACATCCACAGGAACCTCACAGCTCAGGATCAGCCTTAAATTGTATAAATGACATTAACATCCACCATGACATTCATCCATCAGGAACACAACGGTCACAGGAGGTTGAAATTACATTTTTTTTCATAAAACAAAAAGCCATCAGAAATCCATGCTAAATCAGCATTGTATTAAAGCTTTTGGACAGAGGTAAGTGGAACTTCAGAGGACAGGAGATGGAAGCAGACATCTTTCTTCCAGCCTCACTAACCCTTCCCTGTTGTCCAATTGATCTGATCTCACAAGTGGAGCATGGGGGTTGCAGGACTTTTCCTAGGGCACTTATCTCCACAGCCAAAGCAAGTAGTGTAGAAGAAGCTGTGGCTCCCTCCTTCTCTCTGACTCCTTCTCCTTGGAAAAACTCCGTTCCTGCCCTCCTCTACCCCTGTGATCCACTGAGAGAACAGCTCTGCTCTCCTACGTTGCTTGGAAGTGCCACCAGCTGGGATATAGGAGTCTTCAGTTTCCTTTGCACTGATGGAGCAGAAAAGACATGAGAGAGAGAGATAGCATCCTATTTCACCAGATGGGATGTTGAGAAGAAAGAAAAGACAAGAGAGCCTGAGTGGAGCACACAGTGAGGCACAGTGTGTAGAGCAGGGCACTGAGACAGTATTGTATGTACTCTGTGATACTGCATTAAAGTTAGAGGCTAATAGCTGCAGCCCGGACATGGTTGTACTGTGCACCAGTTTCCCAACAGTATTGAGTGCAGCTTTGTCTAATTTGATTGAGCGGTGGTACTAGAAATGGGAAAGAAAGATTTTCTTTTTAGGTTCACCACCATCAGTTGGTCAAGAGAATTCAGTGATACATCTTGTCCTGAAAAAGCCAAATTTTTCAAGCTAAAGAGAGATAAATTCATTACTTTCAGTGAAACTTTGTCTTAAGGCTTGAAGCACCTTCTGTGAAATAAACTGACAAGTTACCTTGATCTACACATATTTATTTCCTCAACCATATCAAGAAAGCCCTTCTGGGAATCTCTAATCCTTTGGTTAGTTAGCTATAATAGCAGATAAACAAACAAGCAAATGGAAATATGGGAGATTAAAAATGTGATCTGATCACCACATGCAAATATGAGCACAGTGGAAAAGTGCAGGTGGTAAAGGACTTTTTTACTCAGTGAAAAAGATGCAACACCCACCAAGCTACAGCAAGTCAAATTCAAACTGTAAATCAGGCATGTATTTTTAACAGTGAGCATGAGTAAGCATTGGAATAAACTGATTCCCGTGCCTCGTTTCCTTCAGGTAAAGACTATCTGCCCTCTTAGAAAAAGTGCTTTACTGGAGCCTGGGTTATCTCACCACAGAAAATGAATAGTAGTAGTAACTCTGCTGACATAAGGAACAGGATACAGATGAAATTTGAAACACCCTTTGTTCATACCTGTTCACTTCTCCCAGGATCGATCTTTAACACCTTAGTGAATTGTACAGCAGCGATGAACCTAGTCTGTGGGTGATTAAGGGAAGTTATGGGTTGTCAGCTTGTACCCTGCACTGCTCTTGATTTTTCCAGTGAAACGTAGCTCGCTATATTGGGGAAAGGAGACTAAACTGAAAAGTAATATGGAACTCAAAATTTCCTCAAGGCCACAAAAAATCTGAATGAGGACATAATTTCTGAATCCTGTGCCGTGCTTTGACTTATCTCATTTCTGTGTGTCTCCTTCCAAAGGGTTCTGGTAAAATCTTCGGCAGCCTCTAGAATCTGAAATGGAGGTACAGGAGCCATTGTCTCCATTCCACCAGCAAATCTCTTATTTTCCAAAGACAATGTTTTTCCATGAAAGAGAGCTTTCCTAGCAAGCGATCTATGTTGTGAATTGGATCACACTGAAATTATTATCTCCAGATTGGGCTGTCAGCCCTAAATTTGAGAGATTTGGAAATACTCCATCTTATTCAGATAACTTCTGTGCTGCATTTACCTCTAATGTGATCAACTCCTGTGCCACTAACTTTCAGAAAAAAGGGCACAATTCATATTTAATAGAGGAAGACCCTGATTTGGTTGAAATATTTATGGAAAATAAATATCCCCACAATAGGATTTTTCCTTACATTCATGTAATGAGTGTACATGGTAAGGCTTGGTAGTGGGATAGTGGACCGACTGTAGACACAGCTGAGCCCATCGGCAAAGCTGGTGGTGCCTCTGGGAAAACACATTTAAGCAAAGGCAGAAAACACCACAGAGGAAACAGAAAGGGCGAGAAACAGCAGGAGAGACACCAAGGTCAGAAGAGGAGAAGGAGGAGTGTTGCATGGTGTCAGAGTAGATATTTCACTGCAGACCATGGAGGACCTGCATGGAGCAGAGGAAAGGTGTGAGGAGTAAGAAGCATTGGAGAGGAACTGATTTGTACTGACTGTAACCCCTGTGCCTCTGAGGAGGGTAGAGGAACTGGGAATGAAACTGAGCGTAGAAAAGGGAAAAGGAAATTGTTTTAATGTTTGTCTTCTGGTCTCCCACTACCCAAATCCCTAATTAAATGCTTACTTTAATTGGCAATAAATTAATTTTCCTCGAGTCAAGTCTGTCTTGCCCATGAAGGTAATTGAGCAGTCTCCTTGTTTTCATCTTGACCCACAACATTTTAAATTCCCATTCTTCCTATTTTCTCCTTCTCTGCTGCTGAAGGTGTGGGTAGTAAGTGAGCAGCGCTGTGAACATTTGGTTGTTAGACATAAAATAGTTCAGTTGGTTTGATTAAGATGTGCAGAATCCAAAAGAATCTCTAGTATAACTCCAGAAAAGTCAGTTTATTCATCAAGCATTGATTTTGCCTGATAGTCTCAATGTTTTTAATGTGTAGGATGGAATTTCCTGATTTCATAGTGCTGTTCTTGCCACTTTGTGAGGAAGGCAGGAGACTTGCCCTGGGGGCTTCAGAATAGGCCATAAGTAACGAACTCTTTTCCAGTTTGGTGACTGGCTCATTTTGTCACCTTTACTTTTTGTAAGTTAATTGTAAGAACCGCTTCTGTCACAGAGAGGCTCAGCTCCCACAGCTACATACACACAGCTACATACATTACATATATACAATGCTTGTTATGATGGGGATGCATGTATCAGAAACTGAGAACAAATGGGCTTCTCCCACATAAACAGACTTGCTGACCTAAAGAGTTCATTTTTTCTGATATTAGGAATCAGCCCTGCTTGCTACACAGGAACAAAAAAAAAAAATAAAAAATAAAAAAGGCCTGCCTGGCACTGGGAAATACACCAGAACAAAAAAGGCCCGTCTGGCACTGGGAAATACCAGCCTACAGTTGTACTACTGTAGGCAATGTACTACTAAGAACAGCTGGGCAGCCATAGTACAGCATCTATATGGTCTGGAAAATAGACCCTTGCCAGCCAAATGAAAAATCATTTCTCAGTTTGATGGCCACAAATCATAACAGCAAAAGAAATGTGCTCACTTGGGTGGTTTCACTCAGTAACAACAGTGGCTAAAATACCAGATCTCAGAAACATATGACTCCATCTGAGGCAGAAAAACTCTAAATGTCACTTAATTTGGGAACCTGGCAATACTGAGAACGCTTCAGGTGGAGAAAATAAAAACCATGATGGTTAAATTCTGGTAGTTACAATAAATTTGGCTTTTAATGTTTTAATCAGGTCAGAATTTCTAAACTAGATGCTGATGAATATGACTGATGACATTGGACATTTGTAGCTCTCCAGTGCTTGGCAAGCTTGTCTGAACAGTAGTAAGAAAGAGACAGGGAGTCCAAAGCTCAGAAATTGTAATTTGTGAACTAGCAATGACGTGTTGCCTCCCACAGCTCTGTTCTTTCTTTAGAAACTGCGATAGCTGCTCTTTGGGATGAAAATGCTGAAAGTAGAATGAAACAGCACTAAAATTGAGGAAATACTGCAACTCGAATTTTGATGAGACAAAAGGGTGGGTGGTACTGAGCAGACCATTCTAAACTTCCTGCTTTGGGACGGCTTTCTTAACCTTGTGCCCTTTGATTATGATGGCAATTTACAACGTGAGCTCTGTAAGAGCAACTGTTTACCCTGATAAGCCATAAATACCAATAGCAGCTTACTAATGAGTTTGTTGTCAGTGAGTATGCAGCAGCACTACTGTAGAATTTCTTACTAATGAGCTTGTTGTCAGTAAGTGTGCAGCAGGAGTACTGTAGCTTTTCTTCTCCCAAAATCACTTTGTCAATAGATTGTTGTGATCCAAGTATCTGCTTAGAGGACATCTTCAAATTAAAACTTCTGTGCTTAAATATTCTGTTTGCTTTCAAGGTAGATTGAGATACACATATTGTTTATGCTATTGTCTAGATTGGATGAAGTTTCCCACCTTTTCTCTGCCAAGACCTTGTTCAATAATACCACCTAGAAGATCACATGACTGTATATGAAATGGCACATACAGTTAATGTCTTGAAGTTACAGAGGTTTTTAGGCACATATTGATGTTTGAGTTCTGTGAGCATCAAAGATCTAAATCTAAGTCCAGAAGGATCAGAACAAAGAGAAAAGGCAATGGAAAACACTTTGCAATGTGGAGTTCCACCCAGGCTCTTCACCCTACAGATACCCCAAATCTTTTCACAGGTTCTCAGGTTTCTGAGAACTCAAATCATGTGACCACCTTAAAAACACCTGTCCTTCAGATAACTGAAGTAACCAAGATTTCTTGCATTGCTATCCACATTCAGCATGGACTTTCTGCCTAATAGAATTGGACACCTGAACCATCTGTGAGAAAAAATTTACAGTTACCAGCTGCCTTTTCTCCATGGCTGGGTTTCTCTGCTGGTGTCACAAGGACCTGTTTCACCAGAAATCACTTCAGAAGGAACGTGCCATCCATATTGTATGGTTCTCCTATTGTTATCTAATTACACTCCACCCTACATTTCAGGTGTTCTAACAGTAGGATCTGCTATTCTAGCGGTTATATTTCCTCTAGAGGAGAAAACTGTCCCTTTCCCTCCATTCTATCCCATGGGTTTTGCTAGAATTCACAGTGAACCAAAATGCTTTTTAACCTCTTTCCCAGCTGTTTCAAAATGTGGTGTCCGATAGTCATTATTTTTCTCACTGTCCAATGCATAAGACTAGACAGTTCAGATAATGTGCCTTTGACTTGCGGGTGACTTCAATAGATTAAATACTCCATTCTAGTTGCCCTTTCATCTCCACCTTGTGGACAAACCAGATGAGGCTGCCCTCTCTCAGAAATACATTTGAGGATGGTATGAAACACTTTATTCAACCCAAAGTAAAAGATTTTGTTTGAGGGGGTGGGATTGGGGAGGGGTTGGAGGGGTGTGTTAAAGTACTTTTGAAGGTCTCCTTTCCATGAAACTTTAGGAGAAAGTGTGTACTATTGTATGATTTTTGCCCAGCGAAATTTGCTTGAATAGGTATGGCATAATGATTGATCATGATTATATGTAGGTTTATTTAAAAACATTTAAATCAAAAAGTTTTGTTAGATTTCTTTTAGCCATCCTGGCATTCACCTGCATTTAGATTCCTGTGAAGATTTATCTTTGTCAAAGGAAGATAAGTTCCTTATGTACATAAGAGAATAAGAAAAACAAGAAAAAGAATCTAAAGACTTAAGAATTTAAGCATCACAAGAATTTTTGCTTGAACCTCATGGCATAAAACCTGAAATAAGCAGAACTGAATTTGCTATGAGGAACATTCCCTCTGATGTACTCGATAGGTGTGATATACCTCACTGTTTTCATATACAAGATTGAGTTTGTAGTTGCCTCAACACAATGTATAACACTTGAAGTGAAGAAACACTATTTGATGCAATGTAAGATAATGTATAGATGTTAAGCAAATTACTTAATATGAAAAAGTTCCTATGCGTGAGTGGAAATACCACATGCAGTAAAAATAAACAAGGGCCAACCAGCCTACTGATGGAAAGACAGATAGCAGCAAGTGAAGATTAGTCAGGTACTACTTATTTTTGCATACTTACACTTGCTGCATTGTGAACATTTGCAATCTCATCCTGAAGACTTGGCACTCACTAGACATCCTCCCATCACTGACATTGTCCTAGCCAGGAGATCTTTTTGCTGTGTTGGTCAGACTAGAATTTGTAGATTTTGAATTCCTTTTGCACAGAGATGAGTAGGTCTCTCTCCAGGCTCATTATTATCCAAGGAAGGAACAAAACAAACGAAACAACAACAAAAAAATCTGATTGTGAATAAAAGCCTGGATGCTAAATGAAAGCCTAGATGAAGCCCTAGCATTACGCTCAGTTAAAGCACAGCCCTCGGGACCAAGGCTCTCCTGCTCAGTGGTAGCTATGACTGACACACAGCCTATTTTACAACCCTACAAGAAGCAACCCATTTTGTGGCTACCACACTGATGCAAGAATTGTAGCAGTTAGTCCCTCCCCTCTTTCTGTAGTGGTATCTACATTACAGTCCTCAAGAGCAACTACACTCTGTGTAACTCTAGATGCAGCAGCAGCCAGGGCCCTAGTAGCCAGCAACTGATACCCATTTCTAGGCAGACTGACAAAGCTCACCCCTGTACAGTGAGTTTGCCCTTTAGAAGGGTTAGGTTCCTTCCATCAGGGTGCACTAACAAGCCTTGATGGCTCTGACTGACCTCACCTGGGCCTCTACCCAAGCTCTTTGCCCATAGGCCCAGGAGCACCATTTAGCCCAGGTGAGCAGGGTTACTTCCTGGCTCTTCTTCCTTGTCAGAGTGTTGATCTCTGAGCTGGTCATGAGTGTGCCTTGCTCGGGATTGATTTCACAGCTTGGCCTCAGGTATTTCTTTTGGCCGTGAAGATGTCTGATGATTTCTGGCCTGTATCTGACCCTGGTTACCTTCACCTGACCTTGACTTGTGGGTTGACTTCTCAGCATGACCTTGAACCAGCCTTACTACCAGGAACTTGTGCAGTGATCTAGTCTGGGCTACTGTTTGCTGGACTGCCTCACAGGAAGAGGAAGCCTTCTGACCCTACTTTCCTCTGATGGAGAAGTAGTGAGAGAATAACTTTAGTCATCCCCTAGTAGTTGTTACACCTAACACATGGATATTCCTCATCTCTAGACTACTGCTGTTCCAGCTATGGCCAAGGTGGAGTTTCTACCTTGTACTTCATGAAAGATCAGTAAGGCAGAGCCCTTGCTTTAGTTCAACTGAAGTCTTAGACTGGCGTAGGTGGGGGAGGATGATATGTTGGGTGTTTTTTCTGATTAGACTATTACTAATTATGTAAATGTCACCCTGAATTATGCTGTCAGGAATATTTGTTATTAACTCCTTGTTACTGCACATATTTCTGTAGTGGAAATTTTGACCTTTTATCCTGTAAATAGGAACTAATTCTGACTCCAGTAGTCTTATTCTGTTTGCAGTCTCATTACTGACAGAAATCTGGGTGCAGCCACGTCTACAAACCTTGATAGATACCTCATAGCCTTATGTCTGTCTGTCTTATCTGCAAAAATCTTTCTATGATGCTGCTAAACCCTTCACTGATGATGGGATAACAGACAGTGATTTCAAGTGCATTCTTATGTTATGATTTCTTTAGCATATCTTTTTTAAAAAGTACCTAAATCACTGATGATAGTGATAGAAGTTTCCAACAACTCTGAATTATGTGTCTGAATGAGATGTTAAAGCTTCCATACAATGGTGTTGTGAGTAATCATCAATGAGTGGTGACATATATTTGCCTTCAAATATCACGTTCCGATAAAAGTCTTATTTTTAGCACAGAGCAGAAGAGACTTTATGAAGGGATGCAGTCCCTAGAACTGCTTTTTTTAAGCACTTACAGAAAAACTGTATACTCTGGCTTCTCAATAACGTTTAGTTGGTATTTAGTTTTCATAAGTTGATTTAGTCCATTAGAGAGGTTTTAAGTTTGATAGTTTTCAAATTTTTGTTTTGTTTTTTGATTTTGGGGTATTGTTTGTTTGTGTGTGTGTTTGTTTTTTCCTCCTCCCTACAGTCTGTTGCACTACTACCGGCATGAGGATGGTTAAATTCTAGAGGGCCCGGGTCTCTGACCAGATCTTTTTGTCCATCCCATTATCATGGAGCATGTTTGAGAGTGTGGTTCTGCATTGTGACTGCTCCTGATACTTCAGGTTAATGAGGCACTTATTCCCTCTCAGTTGGGATAGATACTTGGCCTACATGCCACTTCAGGTAGCAATGTGACCCTTCCTTACAACAACTTCTGTTTCCTACACCTCATTTCAACACCTGGGGTTCTTACCTGGTCTCTGATGTGATCTCCTTGTCTGGCTAAGATTGTGAAAAAGTTATAAAGATGTAGCCTGGGCACAGAACTATGACCCTGGTGCTTAACAGTGTCAGGTTCCAAAGAACAGTTTGACCCTCTTGTTCTATTTGTGGCCTCCTCACATGAGGCATGAGCAGCTTTTGCACTTAGTGTTCAAGCTTGCTCTTGTATCTGTCTCAGATGGGTCTTCCATACAGTCTGGCTTGTGCCAGATGCCTGTTGCACCAATATATCTCCAGCAACCACAGTCATTGCACTCTCTTCAGTTTGTGCCATGAATCCCCATTATTCTAGCAGTTTGGGTCCTTAACGTTGAAGAGCTTCTACCCCCTGCCTTTTTGCAGAGCTGGGCTTCCTGTACCTTTGTCTTGCCAGTCCTCACAGGGCTGATTTGTGGCTGATAAAGCCACAGCAGAGCTCAAATGGGGTAGTATTTTTTTTTCTTGTCTGTGTTTCACATCAGAGAGAGTTTTCTTAGTCTGAGCTAGTGGAAGAAATATTCTTCTTTTAGCACTGAAAATGCTAAAATTGTACAGTCCCTGCCCAACCCTTTCACAGAATGATAACAATATATATGTCTCTTTATATTTGTGGTGTTGATGCTTTTTCCAGTGAAGAGGTGCTCAGGCATTAGCAGGAGTGGTGTTCTGAGCTTATGTGCAAAGAAGCCTCCCTGGGTACTTGGAGAGAACACAGTGGGACAGAGTTGATGGACACCTGGCATACTCTTGTTGGGCTCGGGAGCTGGTAATAGCCCTGTTCCATATGCCTATTCTAACGCATCCTGTGTATCTCTGGCAAGTGTACCATAATCAGAAGCAAAATCACATAGCCTGGGGGAGTTCTGAGCATCTATCAGGCCTCTTTGTCCATAGGATCCTTGTTAAGTGGGAAGTTGTACTGGAAAGAACCCTGTATTTTAAGTTCCTACTGCCCCTTCTGTGATCTGGCAATTATTCCCAGGCCTCATAGTGTATCTTATACTCTCTCCTTTGCTCCACATCTCTAAAATACAAATGAAATCACTTGCTTACCTCAGTGCTAGAGGGTGACTTGCTTAAGCATAATTTCTGACCTGTAAAGGCTGTAACCAGGAGAAAGCTTCTCTCTGATGGCACCCTGCAGGTTGAGATGATGTGGGTGGGCTTCTATGTAAGCCTCTGGGACAAACTGGCAAGTAATAACGAGCTCAAGTAGTAATAATGCATAGGAGTCTATAGTCAGATCTTCTCTATTTTGTGGGTAAAACTGTCTGTGTTCACTTCAGTCTTGAAGCTTGTTGACTAAACTTTTTTTGGTAGGGGAAAACTGAAGGCAATTTCTGGACCTCTGGGGAAAAGTCTGCTATTTATTTCTCTTACAGTTTGTCTATAGCTCATCTCACTGGAGAAAACTGTAAATAGTGAATAGAATGAATATAAGAGTTAAGGCTATTGGTGGGAATTAAATACAGGTGGCACTTGGAGGAGATTGCTAACAAGGTATTTCTCTAATATCAGAAATCATGACAAGGCCCACAGCTTCATGGGTCAGGACACCAAAGAATGATGCCAACAAAATCTACTGTATACCTTTTGCCCAGAGTACTCTTGGCTAACAAGTCTTCAGAGGAGCCTAAGTAGGCCTTGGAGTATAAACTTCTTCTGTGACCAGGAAATGACTCCTGACAATGCCAGATGTGCATCCTCTGTGTGACTGCATGTGCACTCGCAAGCTGTGCTGCTGTAGAAAAGGAGTTGTGATAACCAAGCACCTTTCAGCTGCAGCAGGACAACTTTCATTGTGTGAAATTGATCCTCAAGTTAATATGAAATATATATTCAGGACAGTGTAGCTTTCTGCTACTGAAATCTTTGTGGCTTTTAGTTATGCTGTTACATTACCACAAAGAAATAACAGCAATACCACTGTAGTCCTGTGAAGTGCTTATTGTGCTGCTTTTTGGTGTGAAAGGAAAATGTTCTCTCTGCTCTCATGGCTGATTTACACACCACACTTTCTATGGTTTGCTTAGAAACTGTACTGCCTACCCAGGCATACGCATAAACCTGTATGCCTAGGTGGTACCTCTTAGTAGGTTTAACTTTTTTCAGAATACTTCATGAAACATGGATGGGGCTGTGCAGAAGCTTCTCAACTAACAGTCAAAATATTGGCTGTATCAGGTGGAAACCTGGTTCATGGCTGTGTTCTCCAGCTACACTGCTGACAAGAGAGTGGCTGTGAAGAAAGAGCATGAGAAATGTTAGGGGGATGGGGAATATCAAGACTTTCAAAATCAGACCATAACAGGTTTGTTTCAGTCTCTCGCTGTACCTAGTCTTCCGTGTGGTCGTTCTCCTGCTCCCAAGAGAAGAGCTTGGTATGTCAGAGCATATGGCCATGCTGGGCAAAAAGAACAAAACCAAGAGGTTTTTATCCAGCACAGCCATATTATGGCTTCTGTGGCAGTTCCTGATACTGGTTGTAGCTTCATGTGCTTTAGCGATACAGGACAGAATAAAAATGGAGAGAAACCTATCCATAGCATCTGATTATTCCCAAATAATACTTTGATTTATGTCCCAGAAAAAAGAACAACTGTAGAATTTCTCTGTAGAAAGCATCCTTACAATTTCCCCTTTCTAGAAGGGCTTGCTCACTGACAGATTTGAGGCCTCCCAAACACTGAGGGAAATACTAAATATGGAGCCTTTTCTACTTCAGACACAGGTAATTCCAGTACTGAATCTGTGCAGCACTCTTCCTCATCAAAGGCTAGTTCTGTGCTGACAGGCTAGAATATGGGGCCAGCTAGAAGTAATTGCCACCAGTAGTGGTGTCAATGTGGCTGAAGCCAAAAAAACAGAGAGGCTGGTGACGGACTTTTTCAGTCATTGGCTCTGCTTGTTTTGGCCCATTTTCTCAGAAAAGTGTCTCTGTATGGATTACTTCTGTAAATAGAACCCAAGGATCCTGGTGCCACAGACCACCAGGACAGCTACTGACGCACATGTGGCACAGTCAAAAGTTAGACTTTGTTTTCCCAGTGCTTCACCCTTGTTGCCTTTCAGGTACCCAGAAAGCCTTCGCTTTCAGGGTAATGTGACATACAAAAACCCAGAGTTTTCAGGTGAGTTGCTAAAGCAAGCTCTTACTCCTTACTATGCAGCATGGGGCATAGAGACTACAGTAGGAATACTTTTTTGTTGCTCTTCCTCAGTTTCCTTGCTCCTCTTCAGCAGTGTTTGGGATTTGGATTGATGGTCATGGTTACAGGTTTCTTCTTCAGATTGCTTCTGCTGGACTTTTTCTCTGAATCCTGGAGGCTAGTTGTGTGTTTTCTGTCATGGCAAATTTAGCGATCCTAAATCTGCCTGATTTAGGACATTCAACAAGGGTTCACCCCTGTCCAGCTGTACAAAGGGCTGTGTCACTTGCTCCATTACCCTCTTCTGAAACGGCAGACCTAGCCCTTTAGTTTATTTAATACCTACTTACAGGCTTAGAATTGGTTTAAACTCAAAGTTGTAAAGATACCTTCCTGTCTTTAGAAAGTCTTCTGTTTCAAAACTATATAATGGCTTTTGCAGACTTCTAGGGTCTGTGTCTACACCCTGTCTCTTGTTTCTGCGTGTAAAGTCTTACAGCGACACTGGACTATAGTTTTCATTCTCTAGAAATCATGGGTGTTTCTTTGGAAAGAAAGATGCAGTGAGTAGCATATATGAATTGTACATTTACAAGTCAACCTTTGACTAATGTGGCCAGACCTTTATGGGGCTCAGCACAACATATCACTAACAGAAAGACAAACCAGTCAAACCTGATCCAAGATATGTCACTGCTACAGGTTTTCAAATGAAAGATTGTCCACACTTTCTGGTACAAGTAAAATGTTACTGAATTATTGATCAAAGCTAAAATGTCAAGGGGGAAAAAAATTCAACTACCAGGCTGAGGCAGACATCTACCACTGATAATACCAGCCCAAACTCACAAATTTTTACATTATAAACTATAGAAAACAGACTCTTAGTGGGAACTGACGTGCTCTAAAGAGCTTTCTGTGTTAGTGTCACCTACAAGCACCCGCCCAGGCTTTTGCACAGTACTTGCATGAAGGCTCCTTGTGAAGAAACACATTATGACAGTTTGGTCAGAATAAAAGGCTTTTCCTCCTACTCATATTGCAGGGAGGTTCCTTTCTAGATTAAAGCTTTTTTTCCTCTCATTTTTATCTAATCCTTTTCCAAAGTGACAAGTTCCACTTCGCAGAAGGTCCTGAAGTTGCTCCTATGACTATGTCAGTCATACTGCTTGAAAGAAAAGGGTCTATGTATTCAGGTGCCAAACTGTCTGCAGCATAACTGAAGATCAACCTTGTTCCAGATTTTTGGACTTCCTGCTTGCTATTGAGCAGGTAATTGCATGTTGTTTTCTAACTATGATCACATGCATGTTGAAAGTGCTGTAAGTGTGAGTAAATATAGTAAAGATTAAGAGGTGTTTAGCTAGGTACTGCTAGCTTGAGATAGATAGAATGGAGGTCACTGGGGAGTGCACATGCTGAGAAGATGTGGGTGGATTTTTCATAATCCTCTGATGGCCAGACACACTGAGTAAAAAAAAGAAGAAAGAAGAATCTGTGGTCACAGATTTGCTGTTATGCAAGTAAGTATGTGTGGCAGAGGAAGACTTGAAACTTCCTGATCTCAGTTTGTTTTGGTAATGGAAAGTTAGAACTAATGGCTTGTTTTCTCGCAAGAAGCTCCCCCTCCTTCTTGCTCACTTTGTACCATTAGTGTAAACATATTACGTGAAGAAGATGATAGGAAAAAAAGGCAAAGACAATCGTATGTTAAAGCATATGTTACACACTCATTATTGAAGGCTAGAAAATGAAGCAGACAGAAATAAGGAAAGGCCCAAAGATGGCATAGCGTATGTATGTGATTTTACAGTCTGTAATTAGTCACAATGTGACAGTCTACACTGACCACAGGAAAAGACTCTTCAGAAAGAATTAATGAGGGGCTTCCTTATTTTGTCCAGCTGTGGCCGGGCATTTGCTGGAAGGACCTTCGGCTGAGGCCAACTGGGTCTGTAGGAGAAAAGAGACTGCAGGGGAAGCAGCTTTGTTCAAAGTACTGGTGATAGCCCAGTAGGATTTATTTTTTTTTCCCCACTTGCTTGAAACACACTGTACTGGAACGCAGAGTGATGTCTTCTACTGTTTTGGGTTCTGCTCTCTTTCCTCCTCCAAGGTAGTTGAAGAATGGATTATGTGCAAATTGCGGAGAAGCTCAAGTTTGCCTGTGATCTTGTGGTGTCCAAAGTGTGACGCTGAGCCTTATCAACCTTGAGAGAAGTGAAACCTGTGGCCGGGTATGTAGAAAGGAGTTTTTAAAGATGCTCACTCTTTTTCTTCTCTTATGCTCTGGCTGGATACCCCAAACTGTGCAGTAAGGTTACGACTCCAATCTTGCCTAACAGGCACTAGCGGGGAATGACCAGTGCAACTTTTCTGTAGCACCTCTGAAATTTTCACCCAGCCTAGCAGTGGCACCTGGCTGTAGCATGTTGCTTGGATGCAAAGCTGAATGACAGGTAAATGTGCTTGTTGGTGAGGTGTGGTCTGATAAGCCTGTGCAGAGCTCAACTGATTCAAATCATTTGAGCGTATTCCCTTGTGATAGGTTTGTTTTACTGTAGAATTCCACTCACCGGTGCAGTCTGGATTGGTGTGTTTTGCTGTGCTGAGACTTCTTGTGGCTTTTGATAATGTGGAGTGCTTATTGTATTGCATTTGCATGGCAAGGCTGCTTGTAGACAAACTTTCTGCTGGTGTAAATGAGAGAATGCGGTCACCCCAATGACACGGTGACTGAAAAACCGCAGTCCAGAAATCTTGAAGGCCCATTTATGAATAAAAAGGTTCTGGTCTTCTCCAGTCTCCTAGGGAACAAAAGTTTGCCTCCCACTAACTTTCATCGTGGCTGGGTACTAGTTTATTTCCTTAAATCTGTTGAAATACTGTTGTTTGGAAACTAGTTCTCTTGACAAATAAATAACCTACTGAAGCCACACAAGAGGAAACATTAGATGTTAAAGGATTCTGTCTTGTGGGAAAGATGTGCTGCCCTTAATGGCTGTTGGGCGTAGCCAAACAAATTCCAACAGGAAAGCAGGCACACAATTATTTTTCTCTAAGTCTACAGTAAGGCTAGTCCTTGTATTAATGTTTTCCAACAGTGCTGTTCTGGTGGTGAGGAATGTTCCCACAGAATCTCTGAAGAGGACAGGTTTAGTCTCCTCTGTCACAAAGGAAAACAGCTATTATTCCTACTCCAGAAGGATACATGGCAGAATCCATACGTTTCAGGAAAATACTTGTAAAAGTCACGCTAACAAAGAAGTGTAGTTAAAATGCATTGAAATAGAGAAAATGTAGTTGCTTTCTAGTATATGAGCCATTGTTTATTTTATTTCTGCAAATAAGAGTGAGGTGTAAAGCTGCATTTGTTTGCAGAAGAAACAAAAGCAAAGATCCAAGTAAAATAAACTCCCAGGTTCTAAAGTTGCTAAAGATACACGGCAATCTCAGTTGCCTCAAGTCTCAGGCAGTACTGTTCCTCAGGGAAATACTGGGAGTGACTGTAAACACAGAGCAGTAATTCAGCCAGGACCAGCGCAATGCCCAGTGTTACATTAATACAGTGTTCTGCTGGTACCTCATGAGCAGAAGTGCAGAACAGTCAAGCAATGAAGTGAATGTGTAGGGAGAACTGCTCTTCTTCCCACCTCCAGCCTTTGCTCTAATTCAATTCTTGACTGCAGGTACTATTTCTCATACATTCTGATGGGAGTACATTTATTGATATTTATAACCAGATACTTATCTGGTTATTCATATCTTGTTGCTTGAGACTACATAGACTTGCTAATGTTGTCTCTGATGTTTGTGTGTAAAGCTAAACTAACAGTTCCAAAACTATCTGCTCTTGAATCACTATTGTCTGTGTCAAGCAACTAATAAGACTTAGCTTTTTAAGGGGGAATGAGAGTTTTAAATGAACCAAAATGGCACTTGATTCATTGTGGGAATTTTCTGTGCATTTTTTTTTTATTGTTAAACTTAAATGAAGACCTGAAGGTTTCTAGATGTTGAATCTGAAGGTATAATTCTAGGGGCTTTTGACTGAAGCAAATAGAGGCATTCAGAAATTCACCATCCATCATAAATACATTCCCAGCTCTGCCGTTGGTACAAGATTCTTGTCTGGTCCTATGCACTGTGCACTCAGTTGTAACCATGAGTGGATTGAAGCGGGTGACTATCTTCTTTTTTCTAGTGCTGAGTTTTTGTGCAATAATGGAGCATTTCAATAGATGTAAAAACTTTGCTGTAGAAACCACAGTTCATATGGCGGCTACTTAGACAGTCTCCCCAAGCACATGAATAATCCAGTTCCTAATTATTTGTTTTGGTGGTGGATTCTTTTGTTGCTGTTTACAAATAACAGTGACAAGTAGTGTTTTAAGTGCTTCAAGGAAAATGAGATACTTTGCTGGATCTTGTGGTTAGCTGCTCCAAAGCAGGAAGGAGAATTATGGCAGAAAGTATACATCTAGTTGTTGTGAGAGGCAGTGGTGTTTGGCATTCTCAGCTGATCAAAGGTAAAATGCAGCTTGTTTGCAGTGAACCACAGAAGTGTTTTGGAGAAACCACAGAAGCTTTTATTACATCCCTTTTCCTAAGTACTCTGTTCAGGGCTTTTAGGGAGATGTTCTGAAAACATGGAATGCTTCTCTTCATTAGGGAGACCTAACAGTCACCTTCCAGTACCTGAAGGGAACTTAAAAAAAGCCTGGAGAGAGCCTGTTTACAAAGTCCTGTAGAGAAAGGATGAGGGACAATGGTTTAAAATGAGAAAGGAGTGGATTTAGATTAGAAATAAGGAGGAAGTTCTTTACCACGAGACTTGTGGAGCACTGGAACAGGTTGCCCAGGGAGGTGGTTGAGGCCCCATCCCAGGAGACATTCAAGGTGGGACTTGATGGAGCTCTGAGCAACCTGCTCTAGTTGAGGATGTCCCTGCTCTCAGCAGTGGGGCTGGACTAGATGACCTTTAGAGGTCCCTTCCAACCCAGGCATTTCTGTGTTTCTGTCCTACTAGTAGTGCTATTAAATACATTGGGTGGAATTTCCTCTCCTCCTGTCCTCAGTCTTACATGTTGGTAAGAAGCACAGTTTGATGCACATTCCTCTGAGTAGGGTCAGTTGTGAGATTTTTCTTAAAGATTTTTCTTTAAACTCTTTTGATTTTTATTTTTTTTAAAGTCATTCAACAAGCACCTGAACACGGCAAAAATATCAGTTTACATCAAACAGCCCCACAAAAGCAACCTCTAGTTTGGGGCTTGATGTTTTATAAGAAAAGTTGAGCAATTTCATAAGCTGCTCCCTGCCACCTCCTGCCAAAAAGCCAACATCACCTGCAACATTCATTTCTATTCCCCTCTCTGTCCAGTAATGGACAGTGAAAGGTCATTCTGATGTTTTCTCTGCTGTGAATTTGGGTGACCTCATCATAAGGAAACATGGGGAGCAACCACATGTTTTTCTGGAAAAATTCCAATTCTTGGGGAAGCTACTGCAATTATATTGTAGCTCTTGCAGTGAATTCCCTTCTTTTCTTGTTTTCCACCCACCCTGTTCCTGTACCTAGCAATGGGTACAACAAAGCTAAGAAGCAATTGGCGTGCGTTGCCCTGACCTCCAGCTTTGACAGCCACTTGGTCCTAAAGGGTATGTGCTCTGGCTGTTGCTCAAACAGCAAGGAGCATGAAGGCTCACACAGTCCTTCCAGCAACCCTCTTGCCAACAACTGTTTTTACTGCTCAAGTGTCTGCCTTCCTCAGCTGAGGAGGAGGACCTTGTTGCTGTGCTCTCAGTAGTCAGCACTGCTATTTGCTGTGCTAGTTCACCCTGACCTGCCTGCTCCTGAATGATTAGCTTCTTGGAGCTGGAGATCCCTCTCCACAGCACCAAGCTTCCTGTGCTGTCAGTCTGGGAAAGCATGTGGAAAGTGATAGAGCAACTCTGCCTTCTGGTTTTACTTCTCTCACAGCTGGGTAAAGATAAATTGTACATTAGATGTCAGGGAACTGGAGGAAACATGTTCTACATCCAGTACTGACAGGGGGTTAGCACTGTCTGGGCATGACTAGATGTCTAGTAAGATAAAGGAGGAAATGTTCTTAGTTGCTCTGGTAGTTGCCCAGGAGGCTGGGCTGAAATTCTGATTGTAGAAAGCTACCTCCTGCAGAAGGATTTTTTTTTTTTTTTTTTTTTGACTTGCCCTGAACTTTGTGAAGAGAGAGAAGGAAAATGAGTCTTCTCTGTGCACTCTGTAATATAATCAGTAATAGCCAAGCAGAGTTGCAGCTTTGCACATATAAAATGAGACCACTGGTGGAGAACCTGTGTTTGCATGTAGGTGCTCAGCAACTGCTTAGCTGCTTCAGAGATGTCATTCAGCTGAGTATGACTTGCATGCAGTCAGTTGATGTGCACTGTGGAAACTTGGGCTGCAGGATAGCTGCAAAGACAGTTGTGGTTTTCTCCTTGCTGGCCTTCTGATAAAGCAGTTTGGTTACCACTAAGAATTAGGAGTAATTTTTTCACCTCTGAATTGTTTATACTTCTAGCTCTTCTCTCTGAGTTCATTCACACTGGGAGAAGTGGCTGATACAGAAGAAGGCTGCCCTGCCATTCAGCGAGACCTGGATGGTCTTGGAGAGTTGGGTGAAGGGGAACCTGGTGAAGTTCAACAAGTGCAAGTGTAGGGTCATGAACCTGCTGGAGAGGATTAACTCCCTGCACTAGTACAGGCTAGGGGTTGACCTGCTGGGAATCAGCTTTGCAGAGAAGGAGCTGGGAGTGCTGGTGGACAACAGGATGACCATAAGCCTGCAGTTGTGCCCTTGTGGCAAAGAAGGCCAATGGTATTCTGGGGCACGCTAATAAGAGTGTAGCAGGCAGGTCAAGGGAGGTTCTCTTCCTCCTCTACTTTGTCCTAGCAATGCCACATCTGGAGTATTGTGTCCAGTTTCTGGGCACTCCCATTTAAGAGAGGGAACTACTGGAGAGAGTCTGGAGGAGGGCTACAAAGATGAGGGGACTGGAGCATCTCTCTTACAAGGGAAGTCTAAGAGACCTGGGGCTGTTTAGCCTGTAGAAGAGAAGACTGAGAAGGGATCTTATCATTGCTTACAAATATTTGAAGGATGGGTGTCAAGAGGATGGGGCCAGTCTCTTTTCAGTGGTGCCCAACAACAGGACAAAGGGCAATGAGCACAAACTGGAACAAAGGAAGCTCCATTTGAATATGAGGGGAAAAAAACCTCTATTCTGTGAAGGTGATGAAGCCCTGGAACAGGCTGCCTAGAGAGGTTCTGAAGTCTCATTCTCTGAAGATATTAAAAACCTGGACATAATCTGCTGCAACCTGCTCTAGGTGAGCCTGCTTTAGCAGAAGGGGTGGACTAGATAATCTCCAAACATCCGTTTCAACTCCTACCATTCTGTTATTCTCTGAGTCAGCTCTGCAGAGTTCAGTCTCTGTTGTGACCAAAGGGCTGTATGTCACAACAGATGGATGGAACAGAGCTGTCTGTAAATGTCAAAGAGCACTCTGACAGCAGAATCATTGTCTGCACTCTGAAGGTGTCACTCTGCAGAAACTGCCCCAGGTAGGTATTTAGACCAGATTATTGGCTGCACCAGGGAAGGGTGAGGGGTAGCAAAGTAGTGGTAGGAAGGCTGCAAGAGGGAGGGAGTGCATTGACTTGACATTTCCTTTTCTGTATAAAGCTAGATAACTGTTCTATACATGAGTGTACTAAGATAGTGTCACGGTTTAGGGTCAGGGTGTCCCCTTAGACCAATAACAGATGCTCTCTGTTACCCCACCCCACTGGGGATGAAAAGAGAATAAGGAAGAGAGACAGCCATTAGAAAAGGAAACTACAACAGCGTTAATGAAAATAATAATAAAATAGAATATGTACAAATATACACAAAATCAGTATCGAACCCAACCCCCCTGATGGTAATCACATCACTGTTACCAGTGATGCTGTGGAGCAGGCACTGGGGAGTCCCAGACTGGGAGCTGTGTTCAGGAGCTGGATTCTGGTACAGGATTCAGGAACACACTGATTGGGATCGAAGACAGAACAGACAGAGTCCTCCTGGGATGCTCTGAGGAAGGAACCAAAAGAGGACCTGACCTGAGCCAAGCCAAGCAAAGCTGGCAAAGTGATCCAAGAGGGAAGAGGAGCCCGGGAGCCCCCAGAGAGAGGGCAACAGCAAGTGAGCGAGCAAGCTATAGACCCTCCATATGCCTCAGCTTTATACCAGATATGACGTATATGGGATGGAATCCCTTGTTGGTCAGTTTGGGGTCACGTGCCCTGTTCACCCCTCCCTGCAGGTGCAGCCTTTCATTTTCCTGCATGCCCAACGTGGTACACAAGTTCCAGCAGTGGCCTTGGTCTGCACACCAATCCTTGGTAGTAACTCTAAACACAGGGCGTTATCACTGCCAGCAGCAGACACTGTCTGTGGAAACAGGCTGCTAACTTTAGAAAGTGCAGTTAGTTTGAAAAACTGAGCTGAAAAGCAAAATCACCAAACAGAACCAGCTCTGTTCTCACCCAAACCAGGAGAGATTGAAAAGCTTGGCGTTTTTTATTACTGAAGTTTAGGTGAAGTTTTGGCCCTGGCTCTTCAGGAGCTGGTTCAGATATGAAAGTAGACTGACAGACTGAGATGTGGCAAATCATGGGTAGAAGCAGTGAACGAACAGCAAAGATCAGGACCGTGTTCTGGCTTTGTGGAAGCTGTGGAGTCCCCTGTTCTCTACCATCTCTGCCTCACTGCACTTGTAATGTTAACTCAGCCTTAGCCAGAAGTGCTTCTGGCCTGGGCATCTGGGCAATTGCCCTGTCTTGTCAGCCCCAAGCCTGGTCTGTGTGCACAAGGAACTACAACAAAGCTAATAAATCTGGCTGAGGTTTGTAGATGTGGAGGCTTCTCCCTCTCAAAGAGCCTCCAATGCGTAGAGGAGTTTGATACCTTGGCTTCTGTGTTTTACCTTCTCTGTAATATATTAATGCCCCATTTCTATTGCTTGAATAGATTAAGGGGGGGGAAGGGGAAGATGATAAAATAAAAAATCAATAAATACTTAGTCTGGGATTGGAAGGGTTGTGAAGAGTTGTAGCTCTGTAACCTGGGCATATAAAATGCACAGACAGGCCAGCACACATAACAAAAGTGCTCCTACAGGGACTTCCCACTGCTGCCCTTAAGTGCAAGCTGACATCTCACAGGGATATCAAAATATCATTGCAAAGATTTAACAAATGGAATGACTGTAGCAAGAGGAAAAGGTCTCCAATGTATTTCAGTTTGAATAGCCTTCTGTATAGTAACAAGGAGACAGGGATCTCTACTGAGCATGGAGGAGTAAGGTGGGTCTGAAATACCCATGGTTTCTTTGAAATTTCCGGTGCATAGTAATAGTCAGCTCTAGTCATGTCTATGGAGGATAGAAATTAGCTGTGCCTCAGCACCATTGCTTATGTTTAGAGGCTTAGTAGTGGCAGTATGTCATCAAATGAAAGACAAAACTCAAGGGAGGACTGTTAAGATGCGTTAAAATATTAGAGCTGTGTTCTGTGGGCTGCGGCTCTCTGGATTATGCAAAGAGGTAAATGAGTGTGAGGTTTACATCTCAGGATTGTAATAACTTCCATGCTTCATGTAGTAATAACTGCTCAAAAAGCTTTAAAATTCTTATAGTGCCAATGAGAGTTGCTTCAGTCCTGTGTAATCATCCTGGGAAGGCTTCTGCTCATTAGCATGCAAGAGAATTTATTCTGATTTATCCTATAAGACAATACTTATACAAGGATACAATGTATTTGATACGCAGTGACTTTATTTTATACAATGTGAATTAATTTGCTATTGCATATATGTTAGATTTGGCTTTATAAACCAAGATTGCTAATTGCATGAGTGATAACAGCATCTACAGTTGCATTAGAGAGATGATGGAAGACAGAGATGACAAGGGCCAGGCAGGATCTGCCCTGCATGCCATGTTTCTGCACAGTTACACTGGCTGCATTGCAGATGTTTGCTTCTTTCTCCTGAGCACTTTAGTACTGCTGAGTCCCTGCTGTATGGCACATGGCTGACAGAGGCATACTGGCAGTTTCCTTTGTATCTGCTCAGGTGCTGAGGTGGAAACAGGCTCAGACAGCTCTGCAGTTGGAAGATGTCTTGACTTGTACTAGTTTCTCTTTGTCCTAGAAACAAGACACCACTATTGGAAATGCCAGGATGAGGCTGTCTTGGGAATGTGATTCTGGGCTCTAGGAACTCAAGAACAGAATTCCTCCCCTTTATTTGGTAGGGAGACAAAAGAATGAAAGGCTTCGTATCTGTAATCTCCCGTGAGCAGGACCAGAGCTGGCTATTCTCCAGCCAGCACCAAACAGAGAGCTGCCACGAGCCCCAGCAGAGTGTGGAGCTCAAGTGACTTGAACACAGTAGCTCTGCTTTGGTGGTGTTTGTACTGTCATTCTGGGCAGCAGTTGTGTCTTGTGACAGAGAGGCAAGCTCACAGAGCAATCGGCCAAGCTGCCAGACTGCTGCCGGAACTCCTGAGCAGTTACAACAGCAGACCTGGTCTGCTCTCATGCAATACTTCCTGCACTTCTCCATTGGCCCTGGCTTCCTTCAAGTAGGATAAAATGGACCAAAAGTCTGTCTCCAAGCTCAGAAAGCTATTTTGACAGGCTATCAAGATTAAAGAGGCAGCAATCTTTGTTCAGACCCCTCAACTGAGTGGAAAAAACTATTCCTGTTGTCTTTTTGCTTCTGAAAGAAGCATGGCAGCAGGAAGAAGGTCCCTAACACTTATGTATGGACTCCTCCCCCTCTGCCCCAGATGTGGGGTTACAGACCTTGAACATGAACGTGTGGTGAACTGGTGTGTTTGTGACAGACTGAGGTGACCATGCATGACTTGAATTAGTAGCCCTTCTCACCTTCCCCACAACCGGCCACAGGGGTTTGTGCGTATCGTGTCCCATACATACCTGCCACAGAAGATGTAGAGATGAAAAACAACAAGCAGAAAGATGAGGCCCAGGAGACAAGCAAGGATGATAACACCATGAATAAACCATGTGCAGTTCTCTAAAGAAAAACAGTTGCTCTCTTAGGTACATCTCACAGACTGTTTACCCTGTGCATGCCTCTGTCAGGATGGCATCTTCTAGACAATGCTCTTTTTCTGCTGTACTTTAGAGAATGACCTAAGGTAGCTGGAATACAGTGCCAAACACAGAACTGGAAGTAAACAATGTATGCTCCATGTGCTTGATGGAGGAGCCTTGTCTTTGGCTACATGGGTATAATTAGATTCTCCTCCTCAGAACACTCTGTAGTCCAGTTAAAGGCCTTGCATGTGCATCCCAGCAAATTTCAGCCCTGATTCTCTTCCAGCTGAGTACTTCAGTGAAGTACACCCAAGGTTGCACAAAACTTCCCAGCATCTACAATGTCACCACCTAAAACCCTCACTTAACAGCCAGCCTTGGGAAACGGTAAGTTGGCTTGTAGTCTTCCTGTCACAACCCATGTATAACCCAACAATGAGCAAGACGTAATGGTACCGCTGAATTACAATACAAAGCTTTGTGTTCTCATACCATTGCTGTCTGTGTGTGTAACAAACTACTGTATAACCCTGCCTTTCCATTGAGCCCTATTGGTGAAAGACCAGCACATCCATCTCCTTGCTTAGAAATTCACAAAAGACTGTTCTGACAGGACTTCTGTTTATCCTTCCCCTTCCTGACAAATTTCTCCCTGGAAACTTCAGCTATGCAGTTCCTGCTTCAATTGTGCCAGTGCCACTGATGTTTCTCTTAGGGCATGAACAGAGGGCTAAAAGGGATTTTGATCACCAAATGCCCAAAGGGAAGCTTACCCAAGGAACAGACTATGGACTTGCTCTGGTTCCCAGCTGGGTGGGACACAATGCAGGTTGCA
>JANHFX010029435.1:46153-72948 GCA_027560015.1 Chloroceryle amazona | reverse complement strand
TGGAACAGGCTGCCCAGAGAGGTTGTGGAGTCTCCTTCTCTGGAGACTTTCCAACCCCACCTGGATCTGTTCCTGTGTGGCCTGCCCTGGGTGATCCTGCTCTGGCAGGGGGATTGGACTCGATGATCTTTCGAGGTCCCTTCCAATCCCTGACATTTTGTGATCCTGCGATAACTCACACTAACTGATGTCTTAGTCCCTCAAAGTCACCCAGTGAAATGGACTTAAAATCAACACCGAGGACAAAAAATCTGCCAGCCTAGTTATGTATCACTGTTATTAAGACACAGTGAGCTACAGCTCCAGAGGCAGTGGCAGGGTGCCTTTGCTCTGTGCAGGGAAACGCACTGGTTTTTGCTAATTGACAAGTAAAAGTGCCCAATGTGGGACTTCTAATCAATGTAGGTGCCTGTTTGCTGGTAGTTCTTGAAGCATCACTGAACTGTATAAATCAGTATGCCTATTCTTTTTGACATGTCATCTCAGGAACTGACATTTCTCAGTCTTGTTCTTCTTTCTGTCCTCATTTATCCTGCAAAGGTTTAAAAGGAATAATGGATAAATGGATACTTCTTAGGCAGAGACCTCCTCAAGAGCTGAACTACATCTGAAACTACAGCGAAGTGTAGATCAAAAGCTTAGCTAGGACATGGAGTAGGTGATAAATTGGAAATTTTTTCTCCTCCCCCATTCTAAAGCTCAGCAAAGTCTACAGAATATGTCTTCCTAGAACTGCTGTGAAATATCTGAAGCTTAGTGAGAGGGGAAGACAATGATTGGGATTGGCAGGGGGAGTTGGACTCGAAGATCTCCAAGGTCCCTTCCAACCCCTGACACCCTGTGATACCCTGTGCTACTGTGATATCAGATGCAAAGTGACTTTCAGGGATCAGTGCATTAGAAATTTGCTCAGCAGAGGAGGACTTACATTAGATTTTCTGCTAATTTAAGAAAATAATTCGTACAGATAGAATACTCTGGTTATTTCTGTTAATAATTAGCCTCTAAAAATAGCAGAGCTCTAGTTTTTCATGTGAATTTCAACTTACTGCCTGATACTGAGAAAGGACCTAAAAATAACTGGCTTTATAGTTGATTAGCACTTTCTGGTTCTCGTTCCTTGTCACTAGAGAGTCAGTCAAGGTGATGATGGGGCTGCCAAGAAGCTGTCCAGTGGCACAGCTACTTGCCCTGTTACCAAATCCTCCAGGATGTGGCTAGTGTTTAAGCTAATCTTTGTCTGTTGAATACAAAAAGGCACAAAACAGCCTTACAAGAAACACACCATAAGCAATGATGGGCTGTAGCTTCTCCTTCCCCACCATTCCCTTTCTCAAAAGGTTTTCATGCACTTGCCAGAGTGATCTAAAGTAGCTTTAAAGTACCAAGCTATTTTTGTTTCCTTTCCATTTTATGTCCATCTTGAGGAGTTTCTCATAAGGAGGGATAACGTTTTTTATTTATTTGTACATCACTGGCATCATGATTCTGTTCAGCCAGGCAGGCACTTATGCAGCAGCAATGATAGTAGCAACCAGTATGAAAATCACAATGGAGAGTTCACACTTCTGGCTTTGTAGCTTCGTAACTCTTTATGCAATCATCGGCCACAAACTCTTCCTCTTCACTGTGTTCAACTTTGATATTTTCAGTACAGGCTCCTATAACTTGTGTTGCTATTTCTGCAACAAGCTGTGCCTTGTGATGTGAGGCGTTTTAATCTGGCACATGAATATCTCTCTTCACTTGTAGATGAATAAAAAACAACCCATCAGTCACGTTTATATTTCTGCTCATTGCTGCCACGTAAGAGTAGCATGTCTTCCCTGGCTTATAGTTATCACAAAGTGAAAACAACTGCTAACAAAGCTAGGGTTCCATGCCTCAGAAAATGACCTTATCCTTAAAATTTTTAAATTTCTTTCTTTTTTCTTTCCAAAAAGAGTTGAATTGCCTTGTCATGCTTAAAACACAACTAACTACCATCTGTTAACAGGCCCCTAACATTCTGACTATAGATCCCTATGCAGCATTCATGGCTTCATAGCCATGATAATAAATAGTCTGTAATTCAGAATTTATGTGGAGTTAGATCAGTTTATCTGCATAACCCAACGCACATTATGGAGGCTTCTTCTACAGGGCCTTGCACACTGAATGTTGGACTCTGAAGAGAAGTGAAAGAGCAGTCTTTTTATTCTCCAGTTCAGTTTAGCTACATTGTGAACTATTGTCACATTAAAAGATAAAGTCATTTGGCAGAAAATAAACCCTCTTGTATTCCAGTTCATCATCAGATATCAGAGGAGTGAGGGGCAGCTGGGTTCAGATTCTTAGGGATACCCAATTTGGCACTGTTAGTCCGCTCACATTGAACTCTCAAAATTCCAGATGCACTAATAATGCTGCACCCTCCGTCCAGTTGGGCTCCATGGTCTCATGGGGCCAGTAAAGAGTTGACAGAGCTCAGTGAGACACGTTTGTGGCTGGCTACATGAACAGTGCAGTTTATTGAAGGACCAGCAATGCAGGTTCTTATGGATGGTCGGTGATATCATGGGGGGGAAGAGAGGCTCAGCCCATCAGCTAATCTGAGCAGTCAGAGGTTGTCTGCGATGGCATCTTCCCTGACTTGTTCACGGGGGTTTCTTCCCTAACTTTCCCCCTTTCTTAAGCCATTTTTATAGTATTTTTTATCTTCAAGGTGGAGCTTGAGTGACTCCACTCATACAGACCTTTATTATGAGCGGTGTAAAAGTCTCGCGCTTCACTTTCAAAGATATAGATTAAGAAAAGACCCACATTACAGGAGGAAAAGGAACTGAATTAGGGCTTGCTAAGTAACAATATAAGCTTTGAGGTATTCTCAGGGAAACATAGCCTGGAACAATTTCTTCTGCTAAATAACAATATAAGCTTTGAGGTGTTCTCAGGGAAACATAACCTGGAACAATTTCTTTGTCCTATTTGACTGCAAAGTGTGCCAAATCTACCCAAGCAGCAAAGAATATTACCTTGAACTTTCAATGTTCATGTGCACACAGGAAGAGCTATTCCCTTGTTCCAGCTACTGCCTCACAGTACCCAGGTGCCCTAGAGCTAGTGCTGGGCTTGAGGACTCCACTCAGATAGCCACACATAGATCTGAAGGTTTCCATCCCACCTCAAAAAATGAGGCAAGCCTGCTGATATCTGACCCCTTCTATTACAGAAAGGGAAAGAGTAACACCTATACTTTAAGCCAGTGCTCTTCCAGCCATATGACATCTTCACAACCTTCTCTGCCACGCCAAACCTGAATGAGAGTTGGAAGTGGTAGTGTGAGGTTGGCCCCTGAACCAGCGCACTGTAGCTGAGTGTTACTTGTTGTTGGTATGGAAGTGCTTGCCTGATCAGGCCAGAAGGGATATTAAACTATCAGTATCAGTGCAAGCAGTATTTAACAATTAGCACTACCAAATATAGAGTTGATTCTACAAAGAACGCCCAGGAATGAAATTGATATGGTTTATTTTTAGATTTCTTGAGTTTGTGACCAATATTCTAAAATCAGCTGGAAGACCTGATTTTATTAATGCAGTAATTGCAAATGAGAAATAAAATGACACTAAACTTGGAAAAGCTTTTTATTTCCCAGAGGCTATAGCCTAATTCAAACAGAAAATTATGCTATCAGCTTTTCCACTTTCATCAAGTTTCAATAATAGACAGGCAAACCGTTCTACTTCAAGCTTTCCCTCTGAACTCCCACAAAAACTAAACCTCTCATAGCCATTTTAGAGCAACAGACTCTTTTCCCTTCTTACATCTGTGCATCTTGATTGGTTTTTGTCCTAGAGAGTTTTGGATGTAGTGCTGCAAAGAAAAGAGATCTGTCAAAACTCCTGAAAACCAGAAAACTCAGAAGGAAAATCTATTGCATGAAAACATACAACATAGTTTTTATCTGCTGGTCTGGGGTTTTTTTGGCCTGGATAATTGAACCAGGAGAGGGAAAAATATTCCATCGTGATCCCATGAATTTAAGTGCTCCCTGGACTTTGATGGCTATTTTGGGTATTAGGTGCCCTTCAAGAAGTAACAGCAGTTATGTAACATATGGCTAGCAATGACATTCTTAGCTCTCACAGCTGACCTCAGTTTTTAATTTTAGATTCCAATTATGATATCAGAATTTCACCCAGTCGACACTGTGGGCCACTCATTAAGGCACCTTCCTTTTTTTCACTGCTGTCATGTCCCAGCTTCTGCCAAATGAATGAAGAATGATGAAACTAAATGAAATTCTTATCTTCTTTTGCTAGGAGAGGCTTAAAACAATAGGAAAGTAGGAATTTTTTTTTCATAATTGCTTTTATTTGCCTTTTATGAATTCTTAAAGGGGATGGGGTACCCCAGTGGAAAGCAGGAACTTCCTGATTACACTGAAGAATGGAAACAAAACCACAAAACACCTAGCCACTGAGCATCATAGCTTGCCTCCTTCATGAGTTTTAAAATTCCCTACTTAAAATTCTCCCCCTTTCAGATTCTTGAGTCATGTGACAGAGACCATTATACTGTAACTAATCCATATGCTGTATATTGGGAGGGAACAGCATGGTTATGTATGTGGAGATTCGTTTCCAGGTTATTGATTGCCTTAGTTTCTAACTTAGTCTCTACCCCATAAAATGAAGAATTAATTCAGTCAGCTGTACTTCACTTCTATTATTATCCAGATGGCTGCAGTTCTAAAACATGATTCCCCACTGAGCTGCAGCTTGGAAACTCTGAGTTCAGTAGAAGCAGGTTTGAGACTTTAGCCAGTGCTTGAGAAACTCCTCGCTGTGCAACTTAGCTCACTCCTCACGAGGCTTAAGGGGCTTAAAACAAATAGATGGGCAACAGACTCATAGACCATCTGCTCTACACATCAGAGCAGAGGTGAAAGCGCAAGGCATTTCTCCAGCTCTCCTTGTAACTGGAATCTTGTAAACCAAGTAGGTGTTACAATTAAGTCTGTGACATTAAATCTAAAATGATAATAGACATTGGGTCTATCCCAGGCTGTTACACGTAGCTTCAAAGGCTTTTCATTCCAGGGGGTCATGTCTTCGTGTCTTTTCTCATAGTGTTCATTCTTTAATCTCATGAAAACACATTCTGTTCCTATTGTGTGTACAAATTTATAAACCCAAATTTATAACCCACCCCATAATCTATGCCAGGCTCAAGTTTAAGAGTTTATCCTACATTGTACAAATATAACTGTCCATGTCTTATCATCATAGAATAATATGGGTGGAAGGGAGCTCTGGAGGTCATTTGGTCCAGCATCCTGATCAGATAACAGATCTTCTACGGACCTTCTCCAGATGAGTTTTGCAGTCTACAAGGTTGGAGACCCCACAGACCCTCTTAAGAATTTGCTTCATCACTCAGCTTCTGTTAGGGGCAGAAGTTTTCCCTTATACTCCACTAGAAATTTGCTTGATTAATTTGTGACCTGTCACTAAGAAGATGCTGGCTTTTCCCCATTAAGAATCTTGACAATATATAGTACTGGATCAGTTCCAGAAAGGTATTTCCAGTTCCTATCATGTCCTAGATATCTTAAGTTCCTATCTTATTAGATACCTGCATTCCTTTTTAGCTTTCAAACAGCAAATAATAGATTTGCAAACCTTTGTGATCTTTTCATTCCTTCTTGCTACTTGGTATTACTCCTGCTGCAACCTGAATATGCCAACCATGCCTATATCATACCAAAGACCTGCTTGCCTCTTTGACTTTTTGAAGATTTGGACACTTATTGTATAATCAAGTTCCTTGTATGACTGACTGCTCTGTCTCAGTTGTTCTGGACTGAGGCTTTATTCTAAAGCAAACATTAGAACCTCAGATTTCAGATCTCTCAGTGTTTTCACAATATTTTTACTATCATGATTACCTCAGGAATGTCATGTAGCATCTGTAATGTAGTCTAAGCTAAAAGGACACCAAATTTCCTGCTTACAATAAAAGGACAGGTTTGTCTAGGACAAGTTGATCTGGCATTTCAGACACTCCATGTAGAAAGTTCACAGTAGTGCTTGATTTTGAAGCAACTGAAAAATGAGTAGTTTCAAGGAAAGCAGTTTTAAGAATCAGTTCTTTCTCCAAGTTTTCTGTCTGGCTAGATTTGCAGTTTTAGAGTTTAGAGAGATTTGCAGTTGCATTGAATTTATCTGCAATTTAAAATCAACAGAGCCTCATTTTTATTAAGCAGAAAGTGGGTTTAGAGCCCCTGAGAAACTGGCTATAAGAAAAATAAAATCCACAATGAAAGACAAAAAAGACAAAACTGGTCTTTGAAGGCTCTACTTCCTGAAATCATGTATAACATGTAATAAGCAGATGTATATAACATCCTTATTTCCAAGCAGTAATGTTGCTTGGCAGCTGAGTGTTTGTCTCATCTCTGTTGCAACCCCTTGATTTATGGCCATTTTGCACACTTTGTGAACTTCACATCCTTAGCATGAAAAGGTTTTTCTATGAGTAGGAAAGCTGATGAAACCTTGTTTCCTTTATGTATGTCCTCTTTATCTCCTCATCTCCCAATTTAGTTCTGAGCTCTGCCTAGACTTCTTCCTCCATCTTCATTACTGATCATGCAGTATGATGAGTCTGGAGGCTACACATGTAGCACAAGCCAGTTAGTATAATAAACCCAGAGTAAGTAAGAAGAATGACGACTTAAATTGGCTTCTTCAATGTCAGTGGGTCATCAAGCTGGCTACGCTTCTACCTAATTTCTGATTTGCAGGAAAGGCAGAGGAATATGAATGTATTTGAGACTTCCACTCTTCTTACAAATCAGACTGGCTTGGACAACCTTGAAAGTTATCAATGTGAGACACAGACAAGATAATGTGGTGGCTTCATTTCCTCAGAAAATCAGATTAAAACTTCTCATATAATGGACCAGATTATTTATTCAGTCCAAAGATCACTTAAGATATGCTTCCACAAACTGGGGAAAAGGATTTCAAAACAATACAAAGTAAAAGAATCAAGCTGTTGTAAGCCTAAACGTTGGCAGGAGGATACCAAATACTTCTGTTTGGCTATGCCTTTATATCTGCAGCAGGAAGAAGCTGTATTGTTGGAACTGCTATAGTGACTGCATATCATGAGCTCTTGCACTCTAAAGGTGTAGATTGTTAAACGAAGATTGTGCTCAGTATATTCTGTTCTAGGAGTTCTGACCCAGAAAGCTATCTGGCACAAGAAGCAAGTGTCATCAACATTTAGATATGAATAAACAATTTGGTTTAAAAGAAGAGAATGCTGAAACTGAACATATTAAACTATAATTCTGTTCTAAACGAGTGTAGTTTCCTAATAAAAGGGTAGGCATTTCCAGACAGGACAGACTCTTAACCTCTTTAATGCCTTAAAAGTGTCATAAATAACTAAGAATTTGTGAAGGACTTGACACTGCAGCTTGAACAGTTTTACAAGGATTGGAATTTTAACCTTCAGCTCCGTGTCTCCACTGTAAAATCAAGAAATGAACATTGAAATTGAATTCTTTTGCTGCACACACCTCAGCTTTTCTGCGTATTTTACCATCTTCCCTCTCTGCAGGCTGGCTGGATATATCCAAAAGGCTCACATTTTTAAAATAGCCTATGATTTTTGAATACCCAATTCTCTTTTGTGTTAATGGGAGTTTTACATCCAGATAGCCTCATAAATCCATGTTGATTTAGGTCCAGTTTTCAAGAAAGATGAATTTCAGCAGGTTTCCATCGATGCACACGGGCAACTCCACATATCTGAAATTCCTACCTGTCACTGAAGTGCCTATAGGTGTTTCAGAAACCTATGTCAAGATGTTCAGGTGTGATTTTGAGAAATGGGTTCAAAGCTTTTTAAAAAACGGTCCTGTGCAAATGCCTTTGATGCATCTGTAATCTACTAACCTTGTCCACAAAGAAAGAGGAATGAAAGTCAGTTTTATTTTTTAGAGTAGGAAATGATTTCTCTTATTTCCTTTGACTCAAGTGTTGAAATGCTGCAGAGCAGCAGGACCGAAGTTCCATAGCAATGGTAGAAAATGATTGTTTCTCAGATCCTTCAGACTCCCCAACTCTTTATCTTCCCTAGCAAATGGGAGATGGCAGAATAGAAGGCTGCACGTCTAGCACGGTGGTGATGGATTCTGAGGCAGCTGCATGCCTTCATCTGGAACTGCGTGCAGCTGGCTTGAATCTCTATCTGTAATAAAGATGATTTATTCAGACAGAATCTGTTAGATTCTTTCATTGATGTGACGCTTGCCCCCAGCCCAGGTTCTTTCCTTTTGAAAGAGTTATTCAAAAGATGAGTTGTTTCCAACAGATAGGTTGTAAATCATATCAAGGATTCTTTTCAGTTCTGGAAAGTTCTGATTCTTTTCAGTTCAGAACATGCCAGAGAAGAAAACAACAGTAATAACGATAATTCTGATGCAATAACAGATAAAGCAAGCGAGACAAACCCCAAGACTCTAAGGGTACCAGAGGCACTCTTTCCTCCCACTGGCTGATTCTGTTCTGTTATTTATCCAGCTGTGGCCCCCTCAGCTGCTTGTGAAAGTTAACCCTATGCTAGCCAAAGCCAGGACATCTCTGATAGCAGTTATACCGTATCTCTAAAAGCTTCGTTGTTTCTAGCTTAGCAAACACAAAGTTGTACACTTGAAGTCTTTTCTGTTTCTGTTACAAATGATAGCTCTCCTTACTTTTCCTTATTTTGTAATTTTCCACTATGTTTATAGGAGTTCCCCAGGTATTCTTGACTGAAATTGTTCAGTTTCTTTAGCAAATCTATGACAGAGGGATTTCCTGACCCCCCACTCATAAAATTATTCTTGTAATCGTGAACTTGACTTGGAGTTTTGGAATTACAGTGCTACCCACAGACATTATAGCAGTGGATATTACAGATGCTGCAAAAGAAAGACAGCATTTTAAGTTGAAAGGTCTGGCTTGTGTTAATATGCCTAAACCAGAAATAAAGATGTCTTAAGATCCCTGTGACAGAATGCTATTGACTGAAAAGTTCACCACCCCTACCCATTTTTCTGTTACCCCTTCTGCATGAGGCTATGATACCCATAGCACAGGAATATAAACCACTAGCATGCACTTTTCACAGACATTTTACATTAAAAAAAAACCCCAAAAACTGAACTAGGTTAATTGATGCTATTCAGAGAGAGTACAAAGGATTGATGTCGCACACTATGAAGCTATAAAAGATAGATTGCACTTTATGAAAGTATCTGGCAAAGGCACAGGCAAATCTGATCCCCACTGGGCAACTACTAAATCTGAAAAGAAAAAAAGTACAAGAGGAGGTGACATATTTTAAGTAGGACTGACCTTCTTAATATATGAAGTTGTTGACTTATCATTTACAGGTGGCTTAGCACATACGTGAAGCTGTAGCACCTTGTGCAGTCTTTCTCAGTTTTCAGCATTTTGCTTCATCTTAAGGATGAAAGATTCAGATTCACTTATGCTCCAGACCATGGTCTGTGATTTGTGAAACAGTCTATCTTAGATGCTACAGATGCGAAGCTTGAGTCAAGGGGGTATGAGCATTCTGGCTTTATTAAAATTTTGGTGTTATTGGTAACACATAACTCCCAAATCTCCCCAAACCAGAAAACTAAGTCAAGGAAATCTCATTTCCCACACAGCTCCCTTACTGTGGTTCCTGGCCATGCTGACAGAGTTTCAGATAGTGTCAGGGAGTTTCAGATATCGTGAGAATTCTCAGACTTGCCTCATCAATACAACCAGGTACATTACTTTACAATTAAGAATTGATTGTGAATCCTGACCTTCTTGACAACACTTTGTTCAAAGTCTGTTGATTATGAGTCATTCCTTGCAGGGGAAATTTTTATTTATTACAACTTGACTGTCACAAAGCTGTGGCAGTTTGATGGAAAAAGACACTAAAGGAGAGAACCTAGCTCTTAACTGCCTTGTGTCATTATTTGGAGCTACCCACTTCAGCCAACACCAATAATTTGCTGTTACTTTGCACCGATGTAGGCAGCTGCAGAGGAGCATCAAGGAAAAAGCCATTAAGGATTTTTTTCCAAGACAGAGACAGTAAGTTAAAGAGCCAGGAATGGAAGGCAGCATAAATTTCACTTATGAGACCCCAGGTGTCTTTGGTTTTACTGTCTCACAGCTAGTTATAACAATATCACTATGCCAGACAAAGAGAAAAATGTTTTCTTTTAATGATGCCTCTTAACAATATTCCATATTCTCCTAGGTTTGCCCCATCCCATCCCAGCCTCCTCAGCCTACTGTCATCCCAAAGACAGCTCAGTCTGTCATACATGTCCCATTGCAACCAAGCTGTCCAGGCCGAGGCAAGATGGCAAAGCTCATCAATCCAGAAGAGATGACATCCAGGGATTATTACTTTGATTCCTATGCTCACTTTGGAATTCATGAGGTAATAGCTATTTTTATTTCAGCAAGTATTACATCATCATCATGTGATTTATTAGTTATTTATCCCTCTTCCACTTGCTCACTATTATATTCCCCTGCCTTTCGTCAGAAGATTGTTTAATCTGGTTAAATGCCAGAGAATTTACCATCTGAATTTGCCTATAGACCTGTTCTAAAGAAGACATTCATACATTTACGTGACCCATGAGGATGGGATCTTCAAGACTAGGATGTGAAAAGGTCAACGATGTGAAATCAGTGGCACTTTTCAGAAAACACTTACCAAACAGTATCTCTTTCCACAACTCCAGCAATTGTTCTGAAGCACATACATAACCAGGTGATCTCTATCCACCAATTGCATCTTGCCAGTGTAACATTCAGAAATGCAATCCAAGAATGGAAGAGGATAGAGGAACAATTTAGTGGGAAGGAGACCTATGAGAAATATTGAAGATGCATCAGGGATGTCAAATCAGATTGAGCTCCTGATGTAAGTCTCCGGGAGTGTAGGGAGTTCCTAGGGCTTCTTGCTGAGGATGGGAAGTGGGAGGTTGCCTCCTTGCCTGCAGGAGGTGTGGAAGTGGTAGAGGATCTATGTCAACAAGTAAAGGAGCTCCTGTAGGAGGTCCGCAGACTTTGCAGCATCAGGGACAATGAGGAAGAGACTGACTGGATCTTCTCCAAGATCCTGAAGGTACAAGAGCCTAAATACCCAACTGTATGGACAGTCTCCAGGAGGAATATGTACTTAACAGGTTTGGAAGTGGAGATTACTCTGATGGTGAAGGCTGGAAACATGACTTCTGGCAACAGAAGGAAGTCTCCTGATCCACCTGCAGTTCTCTAGCTACAGAATAGATTCAGTACCTTCACTGTAGATGAGGGGCAGGAAGTTCTGCCCAATGAAGCATCAGAACCAGTTGGTCCTGAGCCATGCAGAAGCACTGGGAGGAGGTACCAAGTGATAGCAGTGGAAGGCTTTCTCCTGCAGGGGACAGAAGTCCTTATCTGCTGACCTGACCAGACCTGCTCTCTAGGTATTTGGATCTGGGACATTGTGGAGAGGCTGACAACATTTGTCCAGCCACTAGACAAGTCTCACAATGTGACTGCTGCTCCTCTGCACGAGCACCAATGAGACCTGGAACATATCAAATGGCTCTTAGGATGATTATCAACAGCAGTGTGTGCCAGGTGGGATTTTGCCTCAATTCTAACAGTGCAAATAAAGATTTGAGGAGAAGTGCTCTTGCAGGTCCACAAATGGTTGTGCAACTGATGTCAATGTCAATTTTTCAGCTTTTCTGTCTACGGGACCCTCTTTGATGACTGATGTCTGCTAGGAAGAGATGGAATCCACCTGACAAACCAGGCCAAAAGTGTCTTTGCCAATGGGTTAGTCAACCTGATGAGGAGACCTTTAAGCTAAGAATGATAGAGGAAAGAGATGATGACCCAGAGCCACATGGGGAAGTAGTGGACTAAGTTGGTAGACAAAAGATTCATAGATTTATAGAATCATTTACGTTGGATTGGGATTGAAGGCAGAATGGACAGTGTCCTCCTCAGATGCCAGCCATTGAAGAAGATACCTTGACCTCATGATCCCTCATCTTTATACTGAGTATGATGTATATGGGATGGAATCCTGCACTGGTCAGTTTAGGGTCACCTGTCCTGTCCACTCCTCCCTGCAGGTGTGGCCTTTTACTTTCTGCACTCCTCAAAGTGGTGCACAAGATCCAGCAGTGGCCTTGGTCTGCACACCAGACCAACATGCTGCTAACTTCAGAAAGTGTGGTTACTTAGAAGAACTGAGCTGAAAAGTAAAATCACTGAACAGAACTGTTCTGTTCTAACTCAGACCAGGACACAATCCTATCTCTCTCAGTCTCTCCTCACATGTCAGATTCTCCAGTCATCTTTACAAGCCTTCACTGAATCTGCACCAACATCTCTTGTCCTGGGAAACCCAGAGCTGAACACAGGACCCCAGATATGGTCTCACCAGTGTTGAACCACCTCCCTTGACCTACTGGTGATGCTTTTTTTTTTAGTGCAGCCAGAAATGCTGCAAGGACACATTTCTCTGCCTCTCTCTTTGCCTGATACAAACCCATGCTTTATGATGATAAAAATAGTTTTCCATTTACAGTTTTTGAGTACATATAGTCTCCTACCAAGACAGGTAAGTAGGCAACTAATGTATGTAACAATCCAATGTAATGGTGCTTCAGACCATTGTGAACTGATTCTTTTTATCCTGAAATTCAAACACTCATTTACCTACTTGTTTAAACTGTGAAATTATGGCAGTAGTATAAGCAGAAGCTCAACTTTCTAGACCTAATGAAAAAATTACTTCTTAAAGAAGGTAGGCACTTGGACCTTGGCCTCTGCTCTTTATTGACATCATTTGACTGATACATGCCCACTTGAGAGCAAGGTGTCAGTGGAAGGAAATGCATGTACTGCTGCTATCAATTAAGCACCTAACAATCATAACTTAAAATAGTTAATAAAATAATAAAATAGTCATCTGGGTCTTCCCTTAACATCTTCTGGATATTGATCCTATAAATCAGTGACCAGAAGTGCAGTAAGGGAGTATCACACAACACAGTATTTCTCAACTCTGCTTTGGAGTTCCTGCATCACTTTGGAGTGCTGCCTTTTAATGATTTGTGGAGTGATTTCTTTTGTGCTCAGAGAGGAGCCTCGCAAACTTCCTCTGCTGAGACTCTAGGTTGTGAATTATTTGGGAGAGAAGGAAAGCTTGGATTTCTGTGTGGCTTCTGACTATGCACAGAGCAGTGCTGTGGTTAGATTACAGTCTGGTTGTCGATTGTACTAGTGAATTAATATTTGGGGAAATAAATTTGTACAAAGGACATCATGCTTCTTAATAACTCCATCCTAAGTAGCTTAGCATTTTACAGTTGCTTTGAGGTGTGGACTTGTAAAGTAACTTGAAAAACTCTTCAGGTTGTTGGTTAATAACACTTAAACTATAGCAAGGGAATGCATTCAGCAGTGGTGTTGAATGCATATAAGCACTCCAGATGTTAACACAATGCTTTTGGGTTTTTTTCATCACAGGAAATGTTAAAGGATGAGGTGCGCACGTTAACTTACAGAAACTCAATGTATCACAATAAACATGTTTTTAAAGATAAGATTGTCCTCGATGTTGGAAGTGGCACGGGAATCCTCTCCATGTTTGCTGCAAAGGCAGGAGCCAAGAAAGTATATGGGGTAAGAAGATTTTCTCACATATTTTGAGGGGTTTGTGTGTATTTCGCTTGAGAATTTGGCTTGGTAAGGTACCTTTTCTTACTTGTCTTGGTTTGAAGGTCTTCTTTTCGAGTTCTTGTATGGCTTGATTTACAGTGACTTTGGTGGAGTTCTGTTGATTTCTACGGCTTGCAGTAGGGTACCTTTTCCAAACTGAGATATAATGTCCTTTGGTTTGTGCAGTCTTTGGTGATCTGGTACATATACACATTTCTTTTTGGCTGCAGAAAAAAAATAGAGATTTCAATGAACTCACTCAAAGGGGTCAAAGGAACTGTCGTGCTTTTTAAAATTCTTAAGTTCTGCAACTTTACATTCTCAGAATAAAATTTCTTTAATACACTTTTCCCTGTACATTACAACTCAGTGAATCACGCAAGAGAGCATGTGCATGTTTTCTGCACCAGCAATAATGTTTTCCAGAGACAGAAGGGCATGGTTACCTCAAATACATTGAACTTCAGAAGCATGAATGTGCAGTCTTGTGTGTCTTGAAGTTTAAGCATGAGACAAGATAAGGAATTGGCTGGTAGAATCTATTTCTTGTAAACCAGGTACACAACTTATTATCTCAGGGCCTCAGGGAGAATAAACCTGTAGCCTTCTCTGATGCAGGAATGCAGTTCTCACACAAGGATGTTGCAGTACTGTAGAAGTATAAGCATATTCAAAATTATGATGATGTGCTCCCACCTTCCCATCTCCCAGATCCCTGGCCATATGGTCTCCCTCCCTCCCTTGTGCTGGCATTGGTGCTTAGCTGATTCTACAGCGAGCCAGTTCACTGGCAGAAAAATTCACCCAGTAAAAGAAAAGTAATTATTTATCCACAGATTTGGTTGTGGTGGTGATTTGTTGATTGTTTTGGTTTTTTTTTTTTCTTTTGCTTTGTACTTGTTTACAGCTCAAGATGTACCTCAGGCATTTACAAAGCTTAGTGGCACATCAGTGCCAGCTTACTCATGGAGTGTCCAGCACTGAAGCTGGGGAGTGTGCTATCCAGGGAACTTAGCTCTCAAAGGAACTCACTTAGGTGTGAAACTCCTCTGCTACAGCCTGAGAGTTTCAACATTCTTATCATGTGAGCTACTTCACCGTGACCCTTGTCACACATCAAGCTGCAGAGGGGTGCTTGTATTGGAAAGCAGATATTTCAGGGATCTGGCAGTGGCAATCTTACAATCAAATTCAGACTTTACGGTCCTATTGGCTAAGAGTGCCAATGGAAACTGTGAGTGTTCCTTGTAAAAAGCAAACATTTGCTATGAGTTATTGCATAGAGCTGAGATGTTTCAGTTTCTTCTCCATGGCTAGATGTGATTTTTCAAATAGCATGATGTGGGAACTGTTCACAAATGCAGAGGGTTGGTGTTCTGACTACAGTGCCACCGAAATCACGCTCCTCTTTCACACTCTTTCCCTTCTTAAGGTTCAAATTCATCCACTACCCTGTCTGGTTCTTCTTATCCACTCTTACTCACTGTTGGAGCTTATTCCTTGCCACTTCCTCAGCCAACTGCTAGAATTATCTCTGGGTCTTCAAGAGGTGTATATCATAAAATTACTGACTCACAGAAAGATTTAGTTTAGACCACCTCTGGAAGTATCTAATTCAACCTCCTGCTCAAAGCAGACTTATGTTTAAAGCTCTGTTAGGTAGCTCAAGGCCTTGTCCAGTCCAATTTGGAAAATCTCCAAGGATGGAGACTCTAAATCCTTTCTCAACACTATTCCAGTGCTGCTGTCAGCAGGAATTTCTCTTGCCGTGGCTCATGATTACTGACTTTGGTCCTGCCACTATGCACTTCAGAGAAGGGTTTGACTTTGTTTTCTCTGAAAGCCCTTCTTGGATAGTTGAAGAGAGCTATTGGAGATGAGGGTCCTGTTCTACAAGCTGAACAGAACCAGCCCCCTCTGTTTTTCTTCTTTCTTCATGTGCTCTGACCCTTAACCATTGTGGGAGGATAACAGTAGATCCTTCAGTGACATTAATCTAACTGGGGAGCTGTTGTAGGACAATGTAGAGATAGGATTGGCATGTAGCTGGTGGTGCTGGAGAAGGGTGAATGAGGGACAGAAAAATACACTAAATTATCCCTTGACCCTTGGGTCATCTGCTGCATTTCACTATGATCATTGCAATGGAACTATCTGAATCCTATGGTGTTTTCAGACAAGATGTTAGACACATAAAATGAAGGCAGATGTCAGATGGTAGTGATGAGTCCACAGCCCAGGGGAAAAGGAAATCTGGGAATGTGGTGACTGTTTCAGAAAAAGACCCCAGTAAAAAGGGAGACATTTATGGCATTAGATTGAAGCCTGGCAAGTAAAATGAAAGTAGAGGTGAATATACACACATAGAACAAGATACAGCTGAATAAACTCAAGGGTCCCTCAGGGATCCATATGGGGACCACCAGTATGTCATCGTTAGTGACATAGACAGTGGGACTGAGTTCACCCTCAGCAAGTCTGCAGATGACATAAAGCTGAGTGGTGCAGTTGATATACGTGAGGGAAAGGATGCCATCCACAGGGACCTTGACAGGCTTGAGAAGTGGCCCAGTGTGAACCTCATGAAGTTCCACAAGGCCAGGTAGAAGGTCCTTCACTTGAATAAGAGCAGTCTTCGATGGCAGTACAGATTGAGTGATGAACTGGTTGAGAGCAGCCCTGCAGAGAAGGACTTGGGAATGCTAATAGATGGAAAACTGGATATAAATCAGCAGTTTGTGCTTACAGGTCAAAAAGCCAATTGCATCCTGAGGTGCATAAAAAGAAGTGTGGCCAGTACGTTGAGATAGGTGATAGTGTCCCTCCACTCCACTCTGGGTTGACCCCACCTGGAGTACTGCATCCAGCTCTGGGGTCCCCTGTAGAAGAAAGACATCGACCTTTTACAGTGGGTCCAAGGGAGGGCCACAAAAATGATCAGAGGGCTGCAAGACAGCTCTTACAAAGAAAGGCTGAGAGAGTTGGGTTTGTTCAGCCTGGAGAGGTCTGTGGGGACACCTTATTGTGGCCTTTCATATATTGAAGGGGGCTTATAAGAAAGGTGGAGAAAGAGTTTTTTACCAGGGTTGAGAGTGATAGGAGGCAATGGTTTTAAAGTGAAAGAGTAGATTTAGGTTGGATATAAGGAAGACATTTTTCACAATGAAGGTGATAAAGACACCAGGACAGATTGCCCAGAGAAGCTGTGGATGCCCCATCACTGGAAATGTTCAAGGTCAGGTTGGATGGGGCTTTGAGTAACTGGATCTAGTGGGAGCCTTCCCTGCCCATGGCAGAGCGGTTGGACTGGATGACCTTTAAAGGTCCCAACCAAACCAAACCATTCCATGATTCTATGATTGCAAACTGAGGGACAGACACATTTTATTGGAGCACAAAATCCAAATGCCTTGTAAAATGGAGCATATTTGAGCAGATCACTGACTTGAAAGAGAACTACAGAAAAACTTGACAACCTAGATTTTTCTTCCTATTTCTTCACCTACAAAATTCAATATTGTCTTTTTATGAAATGAGTTGCTTTTTCAAATGAAATTGTACCACAGTAGAGTGTCCAAGTAAAAATAAATAGCTTTAGCCACTGTTAAGTTTATTCTCTGAAATAGATTTCTTGCTGGAACATTGTACATTGGGTTTTTTTATTAGTTTGCTTCTTTGGAAATTCATAGCCATTCATGAAGTAGAACATTTTATTTCTTTTCTTTAGAAAGGTTGGAAAATCACCTCCAAACACCTCCATCCCCATGCTTTATTTAGAAGTCATCCAAACCAAGCAGAAAGAATGGGCAGTGGAAATGAAAATGCCAGACAGATGTGAATACAGACAGGAAAACTGAGTATGTTATGATGACTTAAGTATAGACAAGACATATAGTCTATACACTTTACAGTAAAGGAAGAGGAAGCCAGATGGAGAAAAAGGACAGAGTTGTCCTCAAGAAATTCATTCTCTGGACTCTCAGGACTGGCACTCTGGTGTTCCTTTTAAACATGCCACTTTTGGTTTATGTCCAGGCCATCGAGTCAGACATCTTAAGGAGCAGTTTACATCCACAGGCAAGCTAAGTAGAATTAATGTTTATGTTCCCATGGGGACAGGGATTGATATTATGAATGTTATTATGTCTACTTGTTGAATGTATTTTGGTTTAAAATACATGAAGAAATACAGCACCATGCTAATTCATTCCCTGCAGAAGATTTTTTTCAGGGGAAAGAAGCAATATTCTGAAGTAGCAGGAATAGATTAAAGAATATGATTAATAAATTATGTAATTTTGTAGTTAGGACCTCTTTTTCCCACATGTTAATGTTTTTAAAACAATCTTTCCTATATGAGCCACTCTAACTCAAACACAGCCTGCAGTTTAAATATTGAGATATCATTGATCATGATCCTGCCCACACAGGTTTGTTTTGATCAATGGCTGCGTGTTCTGTAGAGTCTTTGCTGCCTTCAGTAGATTTTGCTTTATTCATACAGCTGAGATCACATTTGCTTTTCTTTTTTTCTTTTTTTTTTCCTAGATTGAATGCTCAAGTATATCAGACTACTCAGAAAAAATTATCAAGGCCAATCACTTGGACAATAGTAAGGCTTATATCAAAATATTTTCTTCAGGAGAAAGAGAACTGTCTTGCTTTTTCTGATTAATTTCTGTTGTGTGGTTTATATGTAAATGGTAGTTTTGAATAATTTCCTTATGTAAATATAAAACTAAATACCTCATTCTAAGCACTACAGCAGTTCCTCCTGGGAGAAGTTACCTCTACATTTACTTCTAGGCTCACAGACAACAGGGGACTCATGGGATGGGACTCATCAGTGGGCTGTTTGATTTAGCAAAGCAGACAGAAGGCCCCATATTAGAACTGAACTTTTAAAATTACATCTGTGGCATGGTTTAGGGTCAGGGGGACCCCTTAGACCTTAAGCCTGTTATTTGAATTCCACCCTATCTCTTAAATAGAATGAATACACACACACACCATTTCCCTTCAAATGGAATAAGGTTCAAAGCCAAAAGTATTCCATATCAATACAGAGTTTCTCCTGGCTTCCAACTTGAAAAAAAAAGATTTTAAAAGCATATTGAAACACACACACACAAATGTTTAATTCTCAGAACAGCAGTAGAATAGCAAACTTTTTTTTTTCCTTGAAAAGAAAACTATTGCAATTTCCAGAGATGTGGAAACACAGAGCAGCAGAGGTCATGGCTGGCTAGACTGGATCATTTGATTGGATGTGGCACTTAGGGACACGGTCTAGCTGATGTCATGGTCTAGCTGATGTCACAGTGTTGGATCATAGGTTGGACTTGATGTCTTGGAGGTCTGTTCCAGCCTCAGTGCTTCTGTGATTTGCCCCTGCTTTTAGCAGTGTCTGCACTCGTGCTGTGCTAGCACACGTGCAGGAATAGACTTCTGGTTTGGTGTGGATCTGCTGTAATTTTTATTGCTGACACTGGCAGCTTCTGACTAACACGGAGCTATTTTGGGAGGAGAATTGATTGTATTGCAAGTGTATTCAAGTGGTGTGGTGTGAAAGGAACAGCAGTGACGTGGGATAGGAGTCCAGCCAGCATATGCAAAAAGAAAGAGGCAAAGACCAGAAAATACTCTCCTTCACTATTAGGGAGAAGGCACTCAAACAATGAGGTGTTGACCTCAGCTTGGTTACCCTGCACCTTTGGTGCACAGCCTGTGTATTCCCAGAATGGCCTTTCACCAGATAGCTGCACAAACAGCACACCACAAATCAGTGCACAGTTGGATTTCCAGCCGCAGGAATTGCATGGGAAGGAACCATTGTCAGAATAAATAAGAAGGATGCCCTGTGCTCCAGGGGTTGTGGAAGGTTTTTATCTCTGCTTCTTCCTCCTGCTTCTCCCAGGAACAAATCCTTGGCAAAACTGTGGAGAAAGATGTAGAAACCCCCTACCCTTGGGCAGGAGATTTGCCTGGACAGGTTCAGCAGTGTGTCCAACTGCAGTTTGGTCTCCAACATAACTAAAATTACACAAGTGAACTAACATTAACACTTACTTTAGAGTGCCCCACATTCACTTCTATCTTAGTGCAACCAGGTACTGAGCCAAAGGCTCTTGTGGCTCATGGAAATTTTTCTTTTTTTCCCCCTAATTGTCTAGAGCAATGCAGAGTCAGCAAAAGGGGCTGAACCAAAAGAAAACCCACTGTTTCCAGAACAGATACAATACAGCTGGGGACAGAACAATGTGTTCCCACTGTGATACCTTATGAAGATGTTTCATCAAAGTGAAGGGAGGTGGGAGGAACTTTTGTGGCTGCTGCTTGCATTGTGACTGTTCTAGGTATAAACAGAGGGCTTCAAAGTTTGCAGGTGTGTCACTCTGGCAGCTGTCAACAGTGCTAAAATTCACTCCAAAAGAATTGTGGCAGTGAAAGTTCTCCAGAGAAAAGAGAACTAATGAGAATTTGTGGCTGAAGCTATTCACCCTGAAAGGAAGGAGACTGAAGAGTGGGAAGCAGAAGATAAACTCTGCTCATTCCCAGTCAGGTTGCTCTTACCAGTTGATCTTTGCATTATCAGTCTAAATCAGTGTTCCCAGCTTCTTAGGGGGGGCAGTCTGGGTTCAGAGTATGCTATGCTATGGTCACATCTGGTTAGATTAACACTGCATGTATTTTGGAAAGACAAAGCCTCATTTTCCCTGGGATGAGTTCTAAAGAACACTCAACCCACACTTCCCCTCTTAAACAGCTAGCCTAGATAAATGAAAGTACCATCCTCTTCCTCAAACTGAATGGTGGTCAGTGAAAATTACCATCACTAAAATATGCAATTTAGTCATACAATAATCTTATCAATTAAGAATGGAATGTAAAATATTCCTTACTGACTATATTCCTGAATTTCAGCTTGCCTTGTCCAAAACCAGGAAACTTTACACACTGCAAGAAAAACCAGAAAGAGCAGACAAACCCAAGCTGAAAAAATGTTTGTCTAAAGAATGGGAAATACATTTGTAAATAGGAAATATATTTGTAAATAGGAACTATATTTGTAAATAGGAAAACTGCAAGAATAACTGGTGAATTGTGTAGTGATCCTAAGCCAAAATTATTTCTTACAACTGAATTAAATATAGACCAGCATTTAATTTTCCTCTAAGCAAAATACCTTTTTTAGTATCAACCAGTTCCATTAATTGCTTGTTGTAAGAGGTGTACAGTAATTTCACACACTGTGCTGCAAAACTGTCTCTGAGGACCTGATGTTTTTCACAAGAGAACCCTGTTTGTACAAACTTTGTTATTTGTGTACTGTCAGGCTAGATCTGACTTTCTCAGTTGAGTCAGCTCCCCAGAATTCCCAAAGGAAATAAGCCTTCATTTACTTATTGTGAAGCCAGCATAATATGTTTGAAAAGATGATGAGAATGAGATCCTAGTTCCATAAATCTCTTAGTATCTCAGTGATGAGATCATGCATGTATGTACTACAGGGATATTTAGAGGATTCTAGGTGGATTCTTTGCATTACTTGATCAATGAGCTAGAAACCTTCCAAATTCCAAAGGGCATGTAAAATGAGATCATGGAGGTAAACAGGTAAGGGCTGTTTTTCAGTTGTTTTATCTATATGGGGTTTATTTGGTTTGGGGTTTGTGTTTGTTGTTTGCTTGTTTGTTTTTATACTGCTACTAAAACTTCTGTTTATTATACTTATTGCAAGTAGTTTAAAAGAGTGTAAAACCCACTGAGTTGCTCGGAGTGCTCCCTTATCTACAGGCATTCAAGAAGAGAACCCTATTGAAATGGTCAGCCTGCCCTTCACCAGTAAGGAATGCAAATCAGGTGGTTTATTATGTGAAACATATTTCTTTGGATTCTTTTTTCAGTAATCACAATATTTAAAGGTAAAGTGGAAGAAGTTGAATTACCTGTGGATAAAGTAGACATCATCATCAGCGAGTGGATGGGTTACTGTCTGTTCTATGAGTCAATGCTAAACACAGTCATCTTCGCACGAGACAAGTGGCTGGTAGGTGCTCTACGTGTCATGCTCTTTGCTGGAGCAATCATCATTTCTTTTCTGACCGCTACTTCCCTCTCCTACTGTCACCATAACAAGACACTGTTACTCCTCCAAGTGCCATTTCTTAGGCTTTACCAGAAAGATTAACAAAGGGAATGTCAGTGAAAGAGCTTTGCTTTTGATTAACTGTTGGTGAAATTCAGAGAGACACTTTCTAATGCCATTGCTACAGGCTGCACGAGTTGCTGAGATTAAAGCTGATGTGACAATCTGAAGAAAAACAATAAAGGCATGCAAGGGGTGCTTGTCTGTTTTTTGTATGTGCAGTTCAAAATGTGATGTCTTTGTCAGGTGAATAGATTACGAGATCCATTTCCCCACAATTCATCAACAGAAACCTGGAGGGCTAATGTTTCCAGACCGAGCTGCTTTGTACGTGGTAGCAATTGAAGACAGACAGTACAAGGACTTCAAAATTCACTGTGAGTAAACACCTAACAGTAACATTTTCCTGTCATTATTTCTCTAAAATATTTGCTTTATAGTGGCCTGCTGTAATCTTCTTGCTGGCAAACTTTTGCAAAAGCCAAGGAATTTTGCTGACCAGGCAGAAGCTCCCATCTAAACAGCACTGAGAAAGGTCTAAGCTGGTGATAAATGCAGGAAACCTGCAGTAATTTGAAGTGCACAAAGGAAAGATGCATGCATAGATTGATGTAGATCTTGCTTAGGGTTATATCCATGTTTCTATTTTAAAATGTGGCTTTTGGGAGATTTAAGTTTTGCTAAATGCATCATCCCACATAACTGCCATTAAGAATGGTAATATTCTTTTGCCATCCAGATGCTGTTGTGGTTTGGTTTTTTTGAAATCTCAAACCCAGAAAAATTAATAAGCTGCAAGTGACTTGTGAATGTTAAGAAATAAGCCTAGAAAAAAAAAATAGCTTGCCAAAAAGCTTGTCAAGAAGGAAAAAAAACCCCTTTTAACTTTTAAAACCACTTTATATTAGAATTTTTCAATGAAAAATTTCAATGAAAAATAAAGATCAGAAATTTCCATTTTACTTCAATGTGAAAAAAAGTTCTAAACGGTTTGGGTTTTTTTGTTTACTTCATAGATGCATAAAATTGACTTTACCTTGAAAATGGCTTTTTTTCCTTGAAGTTTCATTGCATAACTGGAGCTGTTAGTGACCTCTACAGGCCACCTATTTCAGCCTCCTGCTCAAATCAGACCAGATTTCACAATTGAAGCAGGTCACTCAGGACCCTGCCCTGCAGTCAAGAGATGGGAGGGTTCCACGGGTTCTCTGGGCACTTCAAATGCTAAAGCACTCTCAGGAGTCAATCTGGTTTTGAATCTCCAGTCAGAATTTTCCTTGCTGAAACTTGCCTTCATTGTCCCTTGTCACCTGAAGGGAATCTTTGTTTCTGTAGCAGCAGATAGCAATTAGATCTCACCCTTAGCTTGTGCTGCCCCAATATATGTCTTCAAATACAGCAGAGCAGCATGGCTTTTAAATCTTTTAGAAAGTGGACAGTTTGCTTTTTTGTCATGCAGATTAAAGCTTTAATGCCCCAAATAGAGAAACACACTTGTAATTCTGCATCTATCACTAATACCCTACTCAAACAATTAAAGCAGCGTGCAAACTGATGACTGAATAACTGTCTATTAAAAAAAAAAATAGGAAATATTAACCAGAATGGATAGGAAAGGATAGAATAAACTTAACCTCCTAAGTCTCAGTCTGACGTATTGTATGAATTGGGGCAACACTCTCAGATGTCTAAAGAAATCATTAACAAATCTCATATAACACAGTTTTGGGAACACTAAAAAAACAAGGGCCACTTGTTCAAAGATTTTCACTGAGGGTTGGGTTTTTTTGCCACATTACCTGTAAAATAACAATGAATGACATAGACAACTGGGGAAGGGAGCAAAGAGGAGAGCTGGAAGTTAGGGGGGTAGTAGAAATTCTTTCCAGCGAAAGATGCTTTGAGAAAGAAAAGCTATTTTTATTATTACAGCTAATCTTTGACACATCCATTTGCATTGACAGGGTGGGAGAATGTGTACGGCTTTGACATGACCTGTATTAGGGATGTTGCCATGAAGGAGCCTTTGGTGGACATAGTAGATCCAAAGCAAGTGGTGACCAATGCCTGTTTAATAAAGGTTTGGTAATTCCAACTATACCTCATTATGAATGTTTACACCTAACTGTAGGAATCTTTGGATACCTGCTGCTTATGCTTTCCTACTGTCTTTGTATGCTTCTAGCTGCAGAAGCCATAACCATAGAACTCTGTCATAGTACCAAGGATAACTGTGCAGGTTTAAATTAGTCATAGTATGTTGCACGTGGCCATGACTTGTCACCTTAGCTAAGCATGACCATTGATAACTTGATCACTTAGGTAATATCCAAAAGCAAGATGCTCCTTGTGAATTACCTGGCTACTCTTAACAAATTATACATGTGCAAATACTGGATAAATAGAGCCGTGGAGTGTGAATTTTAATTGCCCTACCTTTCTGTAAATAGAGGTTGGAAATTACTGATGGAATGCTGCTGGGGAAGAGAGGGTAATTTGCAGTAAAAATGACTGAAACATCTGCACTGGTCAGCTCTGATGAAATAACTCTAATTTACTCCAGAGCATGAGATCAGAATTGAACCCTAATTTATTTAACTTCCTAATTCTGAGCCTTATCCAAAATATCACTGTGCTCTCCCAGCCCAAACATCTGCAGACAGAGGTTAATTCGTACGCTGTTCTACACGTGAGAAGGAATGGTCACTACTCCCTGCTCACAAGCCCAGGTTAAGAATCCATAGCCTGCAGGAACACATGAAAGCTCTAAAATTCCTTCCACGTGAAGGAATTCTCCTCATGTGGGACGACTATCACGAATAAGGCTGGCTGCATGAACAGCAGTGGTAATCAGGTCTGTGAATCCAAGAGTGTGTTCATTTATCCCAAAGACTTGATTCTATTTTTTCCCCTTTCATTTTTTGCCAGTAATGAGCACAGCATTAATATTCTCATATGCAAAAAAGGAAAGACATCCCTTTAGTGTGCAGAAGGGGAAACTGTGAGTAGGTATGCGTGCACACTCCAGCTGCAACGAGGGGAACACGAGATGGTTGTGTCTGAAAACAGCCTGAGCCAGAGCAATTTGAAATTGCAGTGCCCAAAAAATAAACAGCTGTCTAGACCACGTAAAAGATGTCTGGAGAGTGAGAGATCAGGTAGAAAAATGCCTTGTTTTTTTTCTGGAATAAAGACATAAAAGCTGAATGCCCTTAACTTTCTTGAGAAGGTCTTTGAAAGCAATTGGGTTTTAAGAAGAGAAATTTTTTCAAGCTATTCCTATTTAGGTTTTATATTTAGTTCTACATGGCCTGACATATTTTGTCCACACGCTGAGAGGTGTTTAACATGTAATGGCACCTTGGGAGCGAGGTGGGTAGCAACTACACAACCAGAAACCACTCTCTGTTCCAGAATCTGTCACTAATCTCATTTAAAAGAGAGAGAATTGTCAACGAAAGGCAGGAAGGAGGGAGACTTCTCTTCAAGCAGCAAAATCCGAGGCTCCCTTTCATTCTTTTTCCTTTACTTTTACACAGGGTTAAGTTATGCAAAGTGCATTTCTTTGATGCTGAAAATATTTGTGAACTCAAGAGAGGAATATTAGCCTAAGAAGATCTTTGAAAATAAGCAAAGCAATAATGTTTATTTATTCAAATGCTTTATTCCATCAGTTCAAGGTGGTGCAGGTTATTGATATAAGATTCACAACGGGATATTTTAGGAGTGTATGCAACCCAAAGCCAGTTAACTCAGGATGCCTACCAGATGAGTCTGGGTTCCCTGTCTAGTGATGGACTCAGTGCATTCCTGACAGATCAGTCCAGAGCCCTATGTGTCAAGTTATTTCAATTCCTAATCTAGAAGCTCTGAATTGTCCTAAAATATCAGCAAAATAAGACATCAACCCCTGCTTGCTGTGTAACCATGACACTTAGCTAGGATGCTGGAGGCTTAAGTAAAATTTCCTCATTTGCACTCTTCAGGAATTGGATGCAACCCAAGTGTTGAATCCTTCAAGTAACTCTAGCCTCTAAGCCCCAAGTGCACTGAGGGAGTAGAGCATCTTATCTTGTTGTGGAAGCAGTTCCCCTTGGAGTCATCTCTTATATTCTGAGGGCACAGGAATTTTCCTGGCAAGTAGGAGTCCTCTGAATTTCAAACCAAATCATCCAGGATGGGTAGTGGGACCAAAGCATCATCAAACCAGCAGAGTAACTGATCTCAGGAGACGTATGCACGTGTCCTTCTAAAGGGCAGTATGCCCTCAGTAACAGTTCAGTAACACTGCCTCAAAAAATGGAAATGTTCATTTCAAACTCAGTAAAACAATTTTGTTTTCTCCTCTGATTGCCTTGCCCAGCAGAGAAATACAAATGTGTTGCAGTTAACCCCAAATTTTTTTCTCCATGTTCATTTTGTTTTGGTGCCAGCACCAGAGACTACAATTACAATAAATCAATTGTTCACATAGCTGTAGAAAAACTTGCAATGAGAGAGTGGCAAAAACTCACAAAACCAAACAAGGATTAAAGAACATCCCCTGTGCAGTTTATAATAAAAAAAACACTGTTGGACTTTCTTGAATATCCTCCTCTATCTACCCATGGAGAAAAACAAACAACAAAATAAACAAAAGAAATAAATCGACTTCTGGGCTCCCATTTGTCCCACGCATTCTAGGAACAGTTTAAAGCTCCTGCAGGTCACACAGCACTTTAAGATTACAGAGTTGAGTGCTACAAAAGCACAAACTGTGTTCCCTGCACAAAAAGAAAAATGAAGAGGGAAAGGGAAAGAAGGGAAAGGGAAAGAAGGGAAAGGGAAAGAAGGGAAAGGGAAAGAAGGGAAAGGGAAAGAAG